>CAEFZX010031676.1:0-20563 GCA_903066825.1 Alfaro cultratus
AACGGGAGGACAGGACAACGGAGAGCACAGGGAAACAGAAACTAGAAATAAATACACAGAAAACACAGATCGTGACAATAATACATAAATTTCATAAATGTATATATTTATTGATGTGTTTCACATCTATGTCTTCATCTGATTGAAGATGAACACATTCCTTTCTGTGGCGTATTCTTCAAGAGGGGGCATGGTCCCCCCTTGCCCTCCCTTTGGGGTCGCCACTGAACAGAAGCCTTTCCTTCAGGCTAAAAGGTACAGAAACAACTGGAGTAAGGAGGAGTGGAGTGTGAGGTGGCCTTTTCTCCCAGCAGCGTGTTTCCAGACTAGCGTGCAGTCTGGAGCTCATGGGGGCCACTTCCTCACAAAAAGTGTCTCGTCTAAAGGTTGCAGACCACTCTCTTAGTCATGAAGTGACACACCAAATTAACACCCTTGTGCTCTGCGAAGTGGCCTCCAGGGACAAGCCCACGCTTCATCATCCACTGTGGGGGGTTTATGGATGTGTAAAGGGTCAGCGTTTGTTTTTTTTATTGCTATTTTAAGGTTGATTTTTTTTAGCTGTGGTATTTCATTTCCACTTTTTTAGGTCAGCAAATACCACATAAAAGACACAATGAACTGACTGCAATAGAATATCTTCCCAAAGACCAACAGCTTCTCAGCTGCACTTTATTGGAAATAGACAAACTAAAATGTGAGAAGGTGTTAAGAAAAAGATCCCACAGAGAAAAATACAGAACCATCATCAACAGCTTTAGCATCCAAACAAGAGTCAAAACCTTAAATATAAATCCTGTTCTAACACTAACCTACGTTTTTGTATTTTTACCACTGAAAAAATGTAGTCAGTCATTCTTTTATGTAGTAAACAAATTGCTGCTTTATTATTACAACTTTTTTCTGGTATTGTTTTGACTTTATTCTTATAATAATATGACCTTATTCTAATATTACTGCGACTTTATTCTCGTATTATTACGTCTTTATTCTGGTAATTATTCATATTATAACATCATTATGATGTTATTCTGGTAATGTTATGATTTTATGCAACGTATTATTACAACTTTATTGTCATATCACTTTATTTAGCATAACTTTATTCTAATATGATGTTTTTATAGTCATATGACTTTTTCTGGTTGAATTACTGCTGTATTTTTGCATTATTATGATTTTATTCTCTTATTATTCTTGTACGAACCTTTTCTCATAAATTATGATTTTATTCTTGGAAAACATGACTATTGTCATAAAAAAAATTTCTTATAACATGAATTACAATATTCTTATATTTGTTTTTACTCTATTGTCTTACAATTTTTTTATCCTGAATTGTGACCTTGTTCCTTGTTATCTTATGACTTTATTATCATAATTAAAGGTTAAAAAAAATAATTCTCTAATACTCCGTCGTATGCCCTGGGTGTGTGATTGCCCTAATTGAGAAAAAATAAGAAAATTAAGATAAAATGGAGACCAGTTATCTAGAAAAATAGAGATAACTTCATGCCAAAACCACTTAGCTGCAGCTGCTATCATCCGGGAAGTTGATAAAATAATTAATCCTCTTGCAGCACCGCTAGAAATAAGGTGGATAGAAATCCACACTCACTTGTTTACTTTTTATGGATTATATGAATTTAATTATATGCCATTAAGTGGCTTGTTCCACTTGAAAGTTGAGCGTTTGTACTTCCAGATTAGTGTGAGGGGTTAACAAGTCCCACTATTGTAGTGGGTGACATGTTCCCACATCACAATGAGCGCCCGGTTTATTTTGAACCACTGCCACATCCACCATCCTGCTGTCCTAAATGCGCAGCAGAACAACAAATGTCTGTTTGATCGCAGCTGAAAATAGTCACTAAAAATCTGGATCTTCTGTTTCGGATCAAGCTGTTTTAAGAAGAAGGATTTTGTAAAAATGAAAGCATTCAGACGCTCTTTCTAAATGATTTATGTGCTCATTTCAGTACCATTGAGAAACAGAAGAGTTGTATTGTGAAATATTAATATTCTAGTGATTTTGAAGCAAGAAGTCGCTGCTTTCTCTGTCTGTTTATTGTTGTGTTTGTTTAAATGATACGATTTGATCACGGCAGACCAGATGTGACCTTTTACTTGTTTTACAAGTCGTATGACCTTTCAGTGAAGGAAAAGACTATAAATGTAAAACAATCATTTACAAACACAAACTCTATGAAAGCTCATATTCTGCTTTAAGGATTTAGATTGAGTCATTTTAGTGTGTAAAGATATTTTCCTTCAGATTAGTTATTATTACCCTGAATGTTGTGTTCATTTTGTACTTTTAGTGATGTATTTGAACAGTTTCAATCCCATAGTTGGGTAGTAACTGGATATATTTACTCAATTACATTTACTTGAGTAACATTTTTGAAAAAAATGACTTTTAGGATTAAAAGATATACTCCCAACTACTTCCTGTCATTTTCTTGTTTGTTTCCACCAGTCTTAACATCCAGCTGTTGATCATGTGGCTCGTGGGATATAAAAAAAAAAGTGTTTCCACTGCAGTTTTGCAAAATAAATAAATTTTGATACGGCCAACAAAACCATCTCATCCTTTGCCAAAACTTTCTATCAAAAAGCAAGAGATTTCTTTTAGAAATTGGGATGTTTCCATTCAGGAAATTTATATTCAAAATGTCAAACTGCATAATTGTGTGGTCAATAGAAACCCGGTTAGTGTTAACAACTGGACCCCCATGCAGCTGCAGGCTAATCTGATTCACTGAGACTGATGGGAAATATCAAATCAAGAAGAATAAATGCTGGAAATGTTGGCATGTCTGCATGGAAAACATTTTGAAATAATCTTGATTCCAACTTCTAGTGGTCACCGAACTCTTAACACCATCGACAAAACAGTTTGTGATATTTTCTGACTAAATTCAGATACTTGAATTATTGTTTTGATGCAATCAGTGATTACTTCATATTAATAAGACCTTATTCTTTAATTTTGCTCTTGGTTATCGGCATGACGAATGTGCAGCTTTTGAGCTCTTACGTTTTTATTACACACTCTTACACGCTCGTTTACAAACCTTCCAATGACAACTTGACATTTTAAAAATGTTTGCTTTCATATATTTTTTATTAAGTCCCTCATATATATTCTGACCTTCTCTGTGTTATCTTTATAATGTCAGCAGGCAAGTTGTTTTAACGTTTATAAGTGGCATGTGGCTCATCTCCCAGACTCTTTCTCATTCACTGGGACACTTAGTTTTTTTTTTTATATATATATAAGTCAGAAGGTCAGAAGAGCCAGATGGGGTGCAGACGATCAGGAAAAGTGTTATTTGAGTCACTGCAGGTACAATATTTCACTACCAAGTGAATGTGATAAGATGCCGTTTTTCTGAATTACCATCTGTAAATTCTGGCTTTTTATACAATTGGCCCAGACAGAAATGAACAGACGGGAACTTTCCAAATCGACCCTTTTTTTTTCTTTTTTGTTTTGTAATTTAAATTGAAGGAGTTAATAAAATGGATCACAGCTCAGTTTATCTAATCATCTGAATTGTATTTATTGTCATTTTGTTTAGCTAACAATCAGTTCCCTTCCAAGATAAGTGATCAGAAAACAACAGTAGTGGGCACTGCTAGCTTAAAAGTTAGTTGTGCTAACTAACATTAGTTCTGCTAGCGCTACACCAACACAGAAACTAGCATACGCTAATGCTAAAGCGCTAATTTTGTTTCAGTTGGGTTTTTTGTACATATTTGTTGAAACTATCATTATATCATGCCAGTATGTTATGAGAGAGATAATCTGTGAAAGAATTTAGCTCCTCTACCTTCTCCAGGTGCTCGCAGTGCTAGCTAGAAACAACCAATCAGAGCCAGGAGGCGAGTTTTAACGCTGAGTGGTCGCCTCCCTTGCTCTCTTTTAGCCAACAATAAACAGTTTTCCTGTAACGGTGAGTTGTTTCTCCACCATTAGCACAATTAGCAGCGAGTACATGAGGTTGATTGACAGCTCTAAGGACCGCCTCCTGACTCTGATTGGTTGTTTTTTGTTGGAAGCCGTAGATTTCTTCAGACAGCAACAGTATAAAAGCTCAGTGAGGTTTCATAGCTTGTCTGTCTCGTATCAAACTGTCACAACATGGCGACAGTTTTATCAAAAATATAAAAAAAACAAACATATTTTTATGAAAGTTTCATACTGCCAGAGTCGGGAAGTAACTAGTTACAGTTTCTAAATTACATTTACTTGAGTAACTTTTTTGAGAAAATTTACTTTTAGGAGTATTTTTACTCTTACTTGAGTTAATTTATTTTTTCTCTACCCACTGAGTGAAAAACAAACAGCTTTGAACCAAAAATTCACCAGACAGACACACACCTAAAGCTTTTGTTAAAGTTTCATTAATGTTTTATTGAAAGAAACTGATTTGGAAACATGTTCTTTTGTCCAATTTTGTTATTTTTTGTTACTCATATAAATTATTGATATTTTTAGTAATTAAAATATCAAAATTTCCATTTAACTTTATATTTTGGCATGTCTGATGATGTAATTTTTAAATATTAAATGACTGATAATTTATTTTAATTTACTTATTTTTTGGGTACTCTACTCATCTGTTTGTCTGTAGCTTTAAATAATAATTTCTTAAAGCGACATTTATGTTTTCATTAAATTAGATCAATTTTTCCCTTTAATATCATCAAGGAAAGTGTATTTAAAATTTGTTTTATGATGTGAAACAATGAAAAGTGATAATGAAACAAAAAGAATGAGGAAATACTTGGTATTGGTATCTCATTTTGAGCCGAATTGTGTCATTGTTGATTCTGAAATGTGCGTAAGTTGAGATTTTCTGAATCGATGTCGGGTTCAGAAGCTCCTCTCGGTCCACCTGCCTGCCCTTGAAGCCTCCGCACTCCCTGCCGTTGGTGCAGCATGTTAAGTTGCCCCTTTGCCAAATTCGCTCCACATCAAGCTGTGTCCTTTCATTGACTCGCTTGTGATTCATTATGATTATTCTCCCTGAACAATGCTCTTTTTTAAAAGGGTTTCAGTGAGTGGCGCTGGGAGTCAAGTGTAAAGTAAAAGTGCGGTGGAAGCAGAGCCGTGCGAGGACATGAGGACCGTGACGCAGAGCGATGGTGACAGCCTGGATGCAGTCAACCTGAACGTGTCTGACGGGCCAATAGGCTTCAGGTGCTGCGGCGGTGCTGAAGAGACACTTTGATCCTAAAGACTCTCCAGCCTGCCTCTTAAAAATAAACACCTGACTTGGTTTTCTGGAAGGTTTTTGTCACGGTTTATGGTGTACGGAGTGACGGAGATGCAGAATTTATATTTTTAACCAGGACAAAATTATTAGATCTTCTTACAATAGAAAGTTTTGTCAGCAAAATCCATTATTTATCTCTAACTAACCCACATTTTTAACCACACTTTTTGCGTCCCCTTGCAAGAATAACATCTATCCTGTGACTTTTACTCAAAAGTATTGACAAAATTTAACAAAATTGATTACATTTTGTTGTTGTTTTTTTTCCAATTTGGAGAGGAGATTCCATTTCTTTGTCAAACCAAACATCCATAAATCAATCAGCTCCTGCTGATCACTGCAAGTACAATGTCCAAAATCTTGAAGGTTAGATTTTATGGTTTATTTTTCTGGTTTGGCAATAGACAACAAAACCTTTTCCATTGTTTTTTCCTGCTTTTGCTATAAATTCCTTTACTTTAATATTTCGCTAAAGTTATTCCTAACTTACAAAAAGAAATAAAAATAAAACCAGTGAAGCCAACATGGTGAAGCCATGTTGACCAAAAACATATCAAATTTGTCAAATCTCCTAAAATATTTGCTGAAACACTGGTTAAATAAATTGTTTAACCATAATGTTTCCTATCAGAAATATGTTACAAGATAGAAAATTTTTACTCTCCTTTCAATATATAGGCTAAAACTATGCTAACTGTGTGCTAACAAAGGAACAAAATTCTGTTCAACATGCGCTAGGCTATGCTAACCAAAGAACTGAAGCCATTTTCTGCTCTTTTCAGTCTGTACAAGACTAATCTAATAAAACAATGGAAGCTGTTTCCACTTTCTGGAAATTGCATTCTGCTATGCTAACAAAATAACTAATGTCACTTCCCACTCTTTTTGAAATCTATATGGTTAAGCTAACAGAAGTACAAAAGCTGTACTTTTGTTTTTACAGAAGGTGTATTAGTACAGAAGGTGCTAATACTGTGTGCTAGGCTAAGCTAACAAAGGAACAAAGGTCACTTCGTGCTCTTTTCAAGGTGTACAAGGCTAAGCTAACACAAGAATCAAACATGTTTTCCACTGTCCTAAAGCTGCATGCTAAGCTAAGCTAACATAAGAATTAAAGTCACTTCCCGCTCTTTTTCAGGTGTTCTAGGCTAAGCTAACCAAAAACTGAAACCATTTCTTGCTCTTTTCAAGTTGTAGTAAGCTAAGCTAACAAAAGGACTGAATGTGCTTCTTCTGTCTTCAAAGTGCGTGCTACGCTAAGCTAACCAAGGAACTGAAGCCATGTCCCACTTTTTTCCAAGTGTGCTGGGATAAGCTAACCCAAGATGAAAAGTTTCAAATTTTGAAACTCAGAAATTTCCAAGATTTTTTCAAGAAAATTTCTGAGTTTTTTTCTGACATTTCTTTATCTTTGGACTATTGATACTAAAACGTCTTAAGATTTTTTCCAAAAACATTTTAGCATTTTTTGGTGGAAATTTCCTAGTATTTACAATGACCCTAATACATCTTTGCCAAAACTGGCAATGGCAGCTGATTATTCCAAATATTATTTGCACTTCTGATGATTTGTACGTCCTTAAATCAGTCAAATAAATCGCTCCAATCAATGGCGAAAATGTTAAACTCCGAGCAGTGTGAGGTAATAACTAAACTCCATATTTTGTATTTTCTTAATTTGAAAATAAATGTTTCTTTCTGGCTTTTCCGGACTTCCAGCAAACATCCTGTTTTTATGGAAGTAAATATGTGCCATATTTACTTCCATATGTTTTATCATTGTAGGAACAATCTGAGAATCTCTTGTTTTCTTTGCGTTTCCTGCAGGGGGAGCTGCTGAGTCCCTGTCGTTGTGACGGCTCTGTGCGCTGCACTCACCAGCCTTGTCTCATCCGATGGATAAGCGAAAGGGGCTCCTGGAGCTGTGAGCTCTGCTACTTCAAGTACCAGGTCCTGGCCATCAGCACCAAGAACCCACTGCAGGTAACACTGAATATTTGGAAACCAAACAAACACATTTTTCTTCAGCTTTAAACAAATCTCAACAAAACAATAAGCTTTTAATATAGTCAAAGATATTGGAGGATAAAAAATTCCTGTAAACACAAAAACTGAGGAAAATACTCTCTGTTAACTTTAATGTCTTCAAATTAAACAAAGGAAGCATTCAGGAGTGCATGACTCCATAATGAAATCCAACTAATGCTGACCTTTCATAATAAAACACTTCAGTTTTGCTGGAACATATCAGAAGCCTGGTGTGAAGACCGTTTGCCATATTGTGCTGACAAATTTCCCTCTGCGTCACCGTCCGTCTGCCCGTCTTTTCAGACGCACAGAACAAAACCTATTGAGAAGACGTGTCTCTTGATTTAAACACGCTGGTTTGAAAAGAAAAACCTTTCAGAAAAGATGCACTTTTAGAATTTCTACTTATTCACAAATCTTTGATTTAACATTTTAGAACAATATATTATACATGTGCAATTTATATTTTGAATTTTTGTTTTTGGATTCTTACTAAACCAAACTGGACACTGCACATTTTCCAAAAATAACTAGAAATGACTATGTTTCATGGTGCCAATGTGCAGACAGGCATAATTGAATATTTTAATAATCAAAATCGAAACTTGCAAACTCAGGAACAGAAGCATGAAACAGGAAAAAGGGGACATGGAATTACGCCAGGAACTTGAAAAGCCGTGAAACAAGGCGTAAAAACAGAGGATCTGGCACTGAAAACTGAAAAGAAATAGTGTGAGTGAGGGATCAGGTGAAAGACCAGGGAGTGGTGGGAGTAAATCAACAGAAACTTAAAGATCAAAACATGAGAGAAGCTGAAAAGAACAGAAATTCTGGACCAAATTTGCAACATTTGTTGCATTTTCAGTTCTGCGTTTCTTTCACACTGCACTGAGTCAAATGATGTAAACTAATTGAACAACCTTTTCCCCTCCACACCTGTGGGGGCACTACACCAAGAACCACTGGAGGCAGGAAACAACATGGAGACACTAAACGCAACTTCCTCCTAAACAAATGAGAAAGCGTCAAATTTTAGTGGTTGTAGGATTTCTATTTTGTCTTTGGCAAAGGACCACAGGCCATTTCTCCCACTAGCGACAGGCTAGCACATTGATTTGGTTGTATTTACCCAGAATGCCCTGCACTGTAGTTCACCTCCTGCTTTTGGAGCAGTTTCTGGTCCAAATATACACCAAGCTGCACCAGAGTTCACTTCAACCAGAGTTCGTTTTTTGGCCCCATTGGATTTTGATTACGCATTCGTCCGGACTTTCTAGGCAGGTTCTGTTAAAGAGAACCAAACTGGTGTGAACGCACGCTCACTGTGGGATGCGATCTTACTATTTTATTGTGAAACTATCTCTATTAACTCTGACGAGCCCCTCAACATCTTGGAATCTGAATAATTTGAAGAACAATACAAAGTTATCATGTGACGTCACACTTCAGCCATCTTGGTAGGTACCTGTCATGACAGTTACTATGGAGTTGCTATGACAACAACAAGCAAGTCACAAGCTTAGATCTAGCTCTCACCTCGTTCCTAACTTATAAACATTATAAGTGCATTACAACTATTGCTCGATTACAATATTTGAGTAATACTAAGATAAATATCAGTGATATTTACTGTAATATTTATTGCCAAACTAGCAAAATTAGCTCAGCTAATGTAGCTTTAATTTGCTACCAGAGAAATGTAGCCTATGTGTTTGATGCTAACTGTACTTGCTAACTGAACAGTCACCAGTTTTATTCACACAGAGTTTGTCCTTCTTTAACAAATCTGTTTAAACATTGATTGTATCCGTCCATGCAGTGATATCCTCCATGTTGTACGCTCTCTTTGTGTTCACTAAGTAGTGAACTATCGTCTGACATGTTTCCATTCTCCGTCTCATACGGGTCGATCACGACAGCAGCCATTTTGTTGATATATATTTCTCTTGTACATTGGTGAAGAGTGTCAGTATATTTTCTTTTTGTTGGTCTTAAAGCCAAGCAAGTTCTTTTATGCTTTGCGCTGCGCTTGCCTACCAATTTGGCATGGATCATTTCTGGATCAGACTTGTGGGAAATATGTAGGTGTACATCAAACCACCTAAAATTCTTGGCATTCTTTTAATATATTTGTCAAAGTGTCAATTTTGTCTTGCATACGTGATTTGATCAGTTTTTTCCCAGCTCTTACACTCAGCCTCTGCTCTGTGTTTCAGTGGCAGGCCATCTCCCTGACTGTGATTGAGAAGGTGCAGATTGCAGCGATAATCCTGGGTTCCCTGTTCCTCATCGCCAGCATTTCCTGGCTCATCTGGTCCTCGCTCAGCCCCTCTGCCAAGTGGCAGCGTCAGGACCTGCTCTTCCAGATCTGCTACGGCATGTACGGCTTCATGGACATCGTCTGCATAGGTAACAGGAAGGCGTGACGCAACACTGACGCCAAACGGCGCAAACGTACAATCAGCCTCTAGTGGCATAAAGAGAGTCAAGAGCGAAAAGGTCGAAGGCCACAAAAAACAAGAAAAGACAGCTGACCTCTTTTCACAGGAATTTTGACTTTAATCTCAGAAGTCTGATAGAATGATCATTATTGGCAGTGATGCTCTTCCATAGGGCTGCATTACACCACAACAAGAGTAGCACAGAAACAGGAGCCACAACCGAAATGTTAATCAGCGGCGGTTGCATTATACAAGGACAAACTAGTGCGATAAGGCAAACATGTTCTCAATTTACATTTCGGAGCTGTGCAAAAAACGCAGGCAAGTTGGCAGATGGTGCAAAGGAGGAGACAACAAGCTCCCTAAAAGCCAAATAAATTCTGATGATGTTGCAGAGTACAAGAGACTGTTTTTAAGGTGTGACTGGGTCAACCGTTCTTGCGTAATTATGAGCCGCCTGAGTCAGACAACACTGAGAACAGATGGCATGAGATATCTGCGCCGTGATTTTTGCCAACTGTCTATTCTCATCCGCAGACGAGCTCTCTCAAGCTACCGGATCTGTTTAGCAAAACATTTGATGTAGGGCAGCGAGAATTCACCAGCTCCAATTCAATTAGGTGTTAGTTCAAGGTTTGGAAAGTGCTGGATTTCTGTGTAAAATCCTTGAAAGTGCTTAACAATCCAACTGCACAGTTTGGTAGTAAAATGCAAAAGCCTGAATTTACAGGTGAAACCAGATACACTTCAAAAAACAAAGTATTTTTGCTCTAGTTTCTAATACAAATATCTTAGTACACTTCAAATAAGAAGAGTACTATTTCAAATAAAAAATATTTGAAATATCTTTGAAATATCTTACCAAAAATCTTAACGTTTTGGTAAGATATTGGACGTGTAAAGTAAATAATTCCTTAGAATTGATTAAAAAAAGTAATAGTTCCACTTACAGATTATTTCAATTATAACAAGACATTTTAGTGAAATAATATTCAGTGGAAGCAGAACTTTTAAAATTAATGTTGAGGAATTATTTACTTAAAGCAAACTCTTATGTTTTGCTGAAATGTTACTTGTATCATGCAATAGAAACTACACAAAAATCTTTTGAACTATCTCGAAAAGTAAATTCTCCTCTCCCCGCAGGCCTCATCATCCACGAGGGATCGTCGGTGTATCGAATATTTAAGCGGTGGCAGGCTGTCAATCAGCAGTGGAAAGTACTGAACTACGAGAAATCAAAAGACTTGGGCGACCCGGTGAGCTCCAGCAGTAAGACCGGCGCCCGCGGCTCCCGCGGCAACCCGCACGGCCTGGCCAGCGGCGGCGGCGGCCGACAGAGCAGGCGGCTAAGAACTATTCTGAACCACCACTGCGGATACACCATCCTGCACATCCTGAGCCAGCTCAGGCCCAACGACCCGCGGATCAGCGCCGCCGCCAACCGGGAGGTGGTGATGAGGGTCACCACCGTATGAGTCGGACCTGCATCAAGCGGCGGAAGGACGTATGGACCTCAATTTGAAAAAACGACGGACTCATTTGGCAACAGGAGCCCCGCGTGGGACCGAACGGTGCCTGGAGCATCAATAGACTGAAAACACTTGAGGATTTCTCCTCTTGTTTCATACAACAAAAGGAAGACAGATGCTCCTTTTCAATAATTAAAGAACTGATGAAAACATGGAAGTATTGAAAGACATAAAATATGAAATGTATGATGGTGGTGATGGGGGAGGGGGATTATAGACAGGTTTATAACCTGAAACAAAATGTTTTTTGTTTTTTTTAACTCAATATCAGGATGCACAGGAACATTTTGATTTTGTTTTCTATCCTCTTTTTTTTTTTACTCACTTTGATTTTGTACTGATGTTTGAGTTTAGAAGAAACCGTGTTCGGTAACTTCACACATGCCAAACATTTCCAGTCGACTATGTAACGAGCTTAAAATTTCTACAAGCCAACTGATGCTGGTAAACAGACCGAAAGCTGAGAATAAAACATCCATGAGGGCAAAAATAACTTTCAAAGAACAATAAGTCATTAATAAAAAAAAAAAGTTTAAAAACAAAAAAAAAAAAAAAAAAAGAATAAGAAGAAGAAGAAGAAGAAGTGAGAATATTTCAGTTATACTTAACCTTTCTGCAATAAAAATACGTATGTACATTTCACAGGGAATTTTTGCATGGGTATATAATTTTATTCTTCATCACATAACATAAGCACATGACAAATTTGCTCTATTTCGAATGGTGCTTGCCAAAATAAACACTTTAAAAACGTCTGTTTTCATTGCACCACATTTTTGTCAGAATGAGAAATGGCTGTGTTTTAGAGCTACTTCAGCTAAAATACAGGCTGTTGCTGCTGTGTGCTGATTCAGATTTGATAAGTTAAGTATTGGATTAAAAATTGGGGTCAGATGATCTCTAACCTCTGAGTCTCATTCAGTGTCTTCTTTTGGTTTCAGTCAATGTTTTGTCATTTTTCTATGGAACATAATGGCGACGTTCACAATGCAAATCCAATTTTTTTATATCAGTCTGAATGTCCCAATTCTGTTCTTTTCACCCCCAAAAAATCCTATTTGTGCCACTTTCATATGTGGAAGTAAATCAAACATGTATCCGATAGTTTTCAAAGGATCCTGCCACATTTCATCTGAGTTTTATGTCTGAGTTATATGGTGCCTCATATTTCTGCACCAGAAGAAGCCAGACACGATAAAAATGGACGTAAACAATGGCTGAAAATTATAATTATGAGCTCATAAAAGCAGTTTGTATCAGTGAAGCCGTCCAAAACAATCCCACCACTGTTGGCTCCAACTGTGCATCCAAACACACTTCCCAGCAAAATTTGCAGTCAGTGTATCTTTTGTTCATCTCAGATCCAGTAGGTTGACGTCACAACAGACACAGTAACTTTAAAATTGATCCAAAGGCCCATGTGATGTTGTTTTTCTCCAAACTAATCAAATGAATTTGGATGCAAATATGAATTTCAAGGAGCTGATTTGCATGAAAATGGCACAAAAAGACGTGCGTTTCGTTTTCAGGGGTTGAGCGATGTGTTGTCAGGAGCTACCAGAGTCTCTGACAGTGAGTGAAGCTCACCAGACACATAAGATGCCTAATAGACACAATGGACAACTGATGGAGTTTTGACATTTTCAGTTTTCATGATGCCAAAACATTGGACATACTAATGGACGCCCACATTCGTCTCATCATCTCACACCATGTTGTAAAGACTCTGGCCCACGAACCACACAGCGCGCAATACAACTATCCTTACTATGTTTACTAATGCGTCTGAGTCATCCTTTGTGTCTGCTGAACAGCTCTGACTGCTCTAAGTGAGGAGCAGTCAGATCTGATCTATCAGGCAACTTTCAAGCTGCCTGATTTTACTGTTCCTCTGTGAAACCAATACTGCCCTCTGGTGGCCATTCTACGCATCTCAGCTTCTCGCTTACAGGCATTTTGACCAGATAGGCTTGAAAGTTCAACCCCTTCCACAATTACAGGTGTTATATTTTACTACAATTAATCTACTTTTAGATAAAATTAACTACAAGTTACAGATTTGCGTGGAAAATTTCAAATTTGAAAATGTATGGATGGGAATCAATAAAATAAAACTGCTAAAATAATAAAGTAGCATATTTTGAATGATGCAACAGAAGCTGTCATTCTCAGGTTTAAATCTAAAAAATTTTCCAGTTTAATAGCAACGGCAATTAAATTGGATTTCTGTATCTTGCGCATATCGTTCATATTATTGCGCCATTTTCCTGTGAGTCAAGTTTACCGTTTGGAAACGTAAAACCAGGTCAGAAGGATTAAAGATTGAGAAACAAATAATCGTCTGTGTTTATCAGTAGCGAAACTATTCGGTTTCCAAACTTTGGCAGCAGTGGCAATAAAAGTACAATGGCTGCTCACATGCACGGGGTGAATCATGTGGAATTTGTCGCCCCCTAGTGGTTGCAACAAAACACTCCATTGTGGGACAGAAAAACTCAAACTTTTCTGCTGCAAGAACGACGCATTAAGCGTAGAAAAATATGGAATTACAACCGAAAATAAATAATAAACTACATATACAATTCACAATTATTTTTATTTATAAGATAATCATAAAAATGTAGATTGAAAGGGGTTACATATTATCTTTTAAATCCACTTACTCGGAAAAAGCCTTTAATTTGATCAGACTTATCTTTATTTATTGAGGCATATTTTAGAAATACAAAATTTCCCACTCTTGAAATTTTGTATTCAAGATTTTAGTTTTGATTTCTCAGATTAATGTCAAAAAAAAATTCAAGAACATTTTAAACTTCACATTTTTACATTTTTAATGTTTTTTTTTCCTAGAAAATATCTGAGTTTTTTCTAGCAACTTTTCAGACTGAATTTTCCAAGTTTTCTCGAGAAAATTTCAGATATTAATCTGATTTTTTAATATTTATTTATTTGACTGTTCAAAAAACTGTTGATATTTCTTTTTTTAAGAAAATTTCTGAGATTAATCTTAAGATTTCTGAATTTTTTTCAAGCAGCTTTTCGGCTTTTGAAACTTTCTGAAATTTTCTGGCGGAAATCCTTTATTTATTCATGTATTTATTTATTTACAAAGGGCCGTAATACTCCGTCGTAGGTTTGAATACTTTTGTCAAGGAGTAAAAACTTTTTGAATGCAGATGGAAATTAACTGGAAAAAACAGCTATAATTATGTGCTATAAGTCGGAATCTATTTCAATACGCTTAATTCTGATTTTAAAAATATCAATTTCAAAAGTTTAAAAAAAAAGTTAATCTTCTCTCCTGCTGACCCAGTTCATACTCTGTGACCCAGAGTATGAACTGGGTCACAGGCAGGAAACAGGAGAAACTGGCGCAGAGATTTTGGCCGTCCGGTTTCTCTTTGTTCCTCCTTCCCTCACCTGTCAGGTGAGTTCAGCCCCCTGCTGCTCTGCTCTGCTCTGCCTGCGCCGCGCAGACTCTGACACAACCGGGAGGCGTGGAGGAAACACCGAGGCAGAGAGTCGATCGTTTCCCCGGAGGAAGCTTCCCGGCTCGGTTCCACTCATGGCCCGGTTCTAGCAGCTTTACGCAGCTCAAGATGTTCTCCTTCCTGCGCGCAGGTGAGTTTTAACTCAACTGAACAGACATTTCTCTGCTTTACGGGAAAACCTGCGAGGCGTGTTTCTTCCTGTCATTAGTTTATTTTTAGACATTTATTACAGGAATGGATTAGGTGACGAAGTTCATGCTTGTTTCCTGTAATAATGTTTTTAAATTGTCTCCGCTTTGCTGTCCGGTGCAGAAAATGTATTTTTATGGCTCCACTAAGCAACAAAAAGAGGTTTTACGTCATAAACACCCACATAACAGAGCAATAGTAACTGATATTAATGAACTATAAATGTATTGATAAACTACAAGAGGTGTTGGATTCCCGTTAGAAAATGTCCATCTGTTATATTTATGGAGTTTTATTTTAGAGTTTAAAGTGTGAAGTTCTCTCCGTGACGTCAAGCGTTTTTGACTAGTTCCAATGAAATTACAACTTGTGATTTTAAAACATATATTTCTTATGTGAATTTTAAATATCAGCAGGATCTTTGTGTGTTTAATTCAGATAATAATAATAATCAAATGTTGGCTTTGGAAACAAGTAGTTTATTTAACTTTATTAAAAGTGAAATGCAAGTTGTTTTTCTTTTACATCTAAAATAAAACTAAACATAAAATCAGAAACTGGCAGTTTTCTTAAATCACACTGCAGTGACCAACAGGTGCTAATGTCAAAATATGAAACTCCAAATAAGGAAAGATAGAATTATATACAATGGGACGTCAAAAAGAAAGTTGGTTGAAGAAAGAAATTCTGCATCAAGATTCATGTACTTTTCAAACTTACAGTCTTATACAAAACTATAGAACAGCAGCATATTATAAAGGTAATATTACCTACTCTAGACTCCCCCTAGTGGTCTGGAGTACTTCTGAGAGTTTGCAGCATTTCATACTTCCAGTCATGTTAACTCTGACTTGCTAAGAAAAATTATGCTTTGGATTGGCCAAGTCAAAGTCCAGATTAAAATCCACCTGACTTCAAACCAACCCTCGATTCTCAAAAACCCTCAAGTTTGGTTTAATTACAGCTAAATAACTAGCTAACTAGATATTTAGTTAGCTAGTTATTTAGCTAAACTCTGAGATAGCTCCATAGCTAGCTAACTCAGAGTTTGTTAGCTTGCTAAATATTTAGTTTGGAGCTATTTAGCTTTCTAACTACATACTTTGGCAGCAAGCTAAATATTTTGTGGTAAAACTTATAGCTCAAAGCTAAATATTTATCTTGCTAACTAAATATTTAAGATGCAAACCAAATATTAAAAAATTTGTTTGATGCCATTTAGCTTTGTAGCTATATGTTTTGGTAGCTAGCTAAATATTTACTTATAAAACTAAATATTTTGCTAAAAATTTAGCTCAGAGCTAAACATTTATGTTTCCGACCAAATATTTAGCTTGCTAATTAAAAATGTTTAGGTTGAACGAATGAAGACATTAATAGGTTTCTGCAGAACTTGAAGGCAGGATTGGAGACTCCTGACTTCAAATAGCATCAGCCCACATTTCCACTGCTGGACGGTGCCATTTGGTGCCAGTCGGTGCCATTTGGTGCCAGTTGGGTCTTCAGGCATTGAGGACCCAACTAATTCTTACTCCATGTGGTTCATGTTCTGAAGCGGTTCTGTCTGAGGGATTGGAGATCTTGTTTGTCCAGTTCAGACTCAGTTCCTTTGTCATTTAAACACGGAGTTTCTTTAAATTCCTTAAATTGCTTCTTGGTGGCTTGTAAAAGAAGAAAGTCTCTGCTTCCAGAGACTTTGTCACTTAAATAAGTCCAAAATGTCCCACAATGAAAATGGCTGCTGGGAATTAAAAACATACAAAACAATCACAAAGCAGTGTCATCAATGTCATCAATAGGCCTGTCACAGATACATTTTGCTGGACGACAAATTGTGTCAGAAGTTATCACGATAAAGGATAATTTTGTTATTTTACTTATCTAATATTATATTATTATGAATATTTTCATAATAATATAATAAGAATGTCATAATAATGCAAGGACACATTCTCAAAAACCAATCAACTTGAAACTCTAATGAACAAATGTCCAAAATATTTGGACATTTGTTCAAATATTTTGAACAAATGTTCAAAATATTTGAACATTTGGACCAAGTTCAAATGTTCAACTTGAACATTTGAAGTTCAAGTCAAATGTTGATAAAACATTTGACTTGATGTTGATAAATGTTGATAAAACATTTTATTTGTTCATAAAATGAACAAATAAAATATTTGTTCATTTTATTTAAACAACAAATAAAATGAATTAAGTATCTGTAAACAAAATTGTCCTTAAAAAATGGGCTAGTTGAGACAAAAACTCCAAAGTTTTTATCATCCAGTTTTTGGTAGAAAGAGAAAAAAAGAAAAGAAAAATGATAAATCATGAAAATGGAAATTATTGAGCTTGTTTTAATTTATCATGCGATTAATTGACTTGTTACTTATAGCAACAGGCGTAGTCTAATAATTCTATCTAATAACTAATTTGCTATATTCTGCATGTAGATTTTTTATTTATTTTGCAAATGCAAAATTCAACAAATCGTTTTGCATTAATAGGCATGTCTCTCTTGAAAAAGAGATTTTTAATCACAATAAATAAAGGCTACATACGTTTTAGCTGCATGATTTTTAGCAACACTATTCCTTAGTAAAACATGAATGAATATAAAGATGCATAAAGTTAAAATATTGTTTTTATTCTGGTAAAAATATGGAATAAGAATAAGTTGCAGTTGTTCTGGTGAAATAATGTAACTTTTCTTCTCCCTGACTGAACAGCTGAGATGAAAAGTGTTTTCTCACGGCTCTGTGTTTGTGTAGGGTTTCGTTTTGTGTGTGCAGTCATTTTTATTCTTGGATTTAAATCCAATTTAACTACCGGGTTGCTTCCAGGTAGAAATCCCCCGCCTGAGAACATCCACATCTCGTCTCTGCCGCCCAGCATTCCCCTGGATCCAGAACCCGACCTGCCAGGCCAACAAGGTGATTATCTTTCATTTTAAGAAATGCAAATCCATAATTTATGATTAAGACGCATCATTTCCACATATTGACGCAAGCTGTTGGTATTTACGCAAAGTTTTCAGATTCGGGAATTTGAAATTTGCTTTGTAAACAAAGTTTTACTTGCTTACATAAAGACTGAAACTAACAATTATTTTAGTAACTATTTGTTCTGACGATTAATCAATTAACCATCAGAACAAAGAACATCAACACATTCCACTTATTTATCACTTAAACCCTTAAGCCTTTTATACAATATTAGGTATGCATTAAAATGTCAATATAAACAATAAATTTAATTCATTTTATCAGTAAGAAAATTACATTTTTATTGCTTAGAAGGTAATAATAACATTATTTGAGTGAATCTGAACAGAGATACACATTTTTGTTTTTCCTAAATGTAAAATCTAGATATTTTTTGTGCATTTTTGGTTTATTTACTGTTCTGAATATGTTGGTTTTTTTCAGCAAATGGCATTTTATGAGTCTGTATTCTCCAGTTGGTGATTAATCAATTTCTAAATTAGTTGATGATTATTTAATTAATGCCCAAAGAAGAAGAAGAAGACAGGAAGTTGAAGCATCGCAGCTCAGAGACGTCAGTTTTAGTCTAACAAACTGTTAACATTTAAATAGACTTTCTGATGAACGTGTTGATGTTTCCGCAGACGACTCTGTGAAAAACCAGGAGAAAGCCGTCATCCAGACCACACACACTCACCGCGGATCGTCCACGCCTTCCGTTTTCCTCCAGAACCGCAGCAATGAACCGGCGCCGACCACATACTTTGAGCAGAAAGTCCCTGTTCCTGAGGAGGACACTGAGGTAACCTAAACCAAACTGCTTATTTCATTTAAAACTTTTTAAACTTTACAGCTTGTATTTCTCCTACAGAGACTGTTCAGCCTGCGTAAACTCTGGGCCTTCACCGGGCCCGGGTTTCTGATGAGCATTGCCTACCTGGACCCGGGAAACATCGAGTCTGACCTGCAGTCAGGAGCTAAAGCTGGATTTAAGGTAACAGAAAAGAAATTCAAAGTTTTCACAGAGCCTTCCTTCAGAAAACAGGGGAAAGTTGACATTATTTTGTTAAAATGTACATTTCTAATTTATGCCAGGTGTATTAAAGTAAAATTCAGGTTTTCACTCAGTCAGGCTGTAAAGGCAAATTATTATGACCAGAAAAATCAAAATTCAGTTTCATGAATACAGTAAGAATATTGAGAAAAAAACAGAAATAACTTCT
Source organism: Alfaro cultratus (assembly GCA_903066825.1). Lineage (NCBI taxonomy): Eukaryota > Metazoa > Chordata > Actinopteri > Cyprinodontiformes > Poeciliidae > Alfaro > Alfaro cultratus. The sequence goes on from CAEFZX010031676.1 coordinate 19,180, forward strand.
TGAAGAGAAAATATTTTCTGGTGACTTTTTCCACAAAGTGCGTCTGCAGAAAGTTTATATGCAAAAACAGAAAATTTGTTTGATTATTTAGTCTGATGAGTATAAAGTTTCCAACTCGTTTACATGCAGCAGAGAGTTAAAGTATTTATATCAGTCGCATTTCAACTTTAATGTTGACAAACTTTTTCATTTCTATTATTTGTCATTTTCTCATTGTTCAGATGTTTTTCTCATCATTTCCATCATTTTTGTTTTTCGTATCATTTATTCTAATCATTTTTGAAATCCACATTTTCACTCTCATTATTTTGACTTCTAATCTTGATATTTTTTCTTATGTTCTCCTGATTTTCACATTTTTCTCATCGTTCTGATCATTTCCACTTTTTCTCATTATTTTCTTATAATCTCAACATTTCCACATCATTTTGACTTTCTCTCATTTTGTCTGTCATTGTTATTTATTTTAATCTCATCATTATGATACATCATTTTCCTTTTTGCTAATCATTTTGACATTTCACCACAATTTCTTCTAATAATTATCTTCACTTCTTTGACACCACATTTTTTTTCTCATTTTTATCTGATTAGTTTGACATTTTCCTTTTGGTTTGATTTTTTTCATATTTAAACTTTGTTCTAGTAGCTTTTGTGGGGAAAATGTATGTATTATATTTACTAGATCATACTCTTTACTTGTACTTGAGTAATTTTATTATAAAGTATTTCTACTCTTACTTGAGTAGATTTTTTTTGTATTTTCTATCCACTGAGTGAAAAACAAACAAGTTTTAATCAAAAATTCACCAGACTCAGACAAACACCTGCAGTTTCTGTTAAAAATTCAGAAGTTTTACTGAAAGAAACTGATTTGGAAAAATTTTCTTTTGTCTGATTTTGTTGTTTTTTATTATTTATGTGAATTATTGTCATATTGGTCCTTAAAATATCAACATTTCCACTTTATATTTTGATTTTTTTTTCAATTAAATGATTGATAATATGATCAGTTACTTGAGCAGACTTTTTACCAAGTAGTTTTTTACTCTTGCTGGAGTAATTTCTTCTTTTTACTTTGACTGGAGTAAAGTCATGTTGAAGTGGAGCTGCTCTGACCTGAGTATAATTCTTGAATGCTGTTTCTCCTCTGCTGTCTCTCCTCTGCTGTTTCTCCTCTGCTGTTTCTCCTCTGTTGTTTCTCCTCTCCTGTTTCTCCTCTGTTGTTTCTCCTCTGTTGTTTCTCCTCTGCTGTTTCTCCTCTGCTGTTTCTCCTCTGCTGTTTCTCCTCTGCTGTTTCTCCTCTCCTGTTTCTCCTCTGCTGTTTCTCCTCTGCTGTTTCTCCTCTCCTGTTTCTCCTCTGCTGTTTCTCCTCTGCTGTTTC
>CAEFZX010031677.1:0-14632 GCA_903066825.1 Alfaro cultratus
TAACCCCTAAAGAACAATACTACTGATGTATTTTTCAAATAACTTTGTATTTGGAGAAAATTACAATTGATCACCTAAAAAAAAAAAAAAAAAAAAAAAAAAAAATTACATTTTTTTTTTTCCTTTTTTTTGCCTTAAGAAAATCCCCCCAACAAATTGGAAAAAAATCCTGACACAAAGGATCATAACTCATGCATGAAAGGGTTAATGCCGAGGTAATAAGAACGGTGCCAGGTTCCCAGCTTAAGTTTACATTATTAAACCATACCAAGTTTTTTATTTAGCACTTTTAATAAAAACGATGGACCAAAACGTAGCACAACAGAAGACAAAGATAAAAACACAAACATAACCAATCAATCAATCAATCAGACTCACAACGTGCTAAATGAACATGTATGAAGAAGGGCCAACTAAATGATCCCATTTACACACCTTAAATAAAGTTCATTAACTATCACTGCGAAAATATAGATATAGAAATAGAGATAGAGATATAGATATGCAAATCAGCACTTAAGTGGAACGATAAGCCACTGGAAGATGAAGTATTCCCTCTGATCATTTTTATTCAACTTGACTAAACTTGAGATCTAAGTGGAACTTCATGAAAGCAGAGAACAACCCGAATCAAAGATCGGAACATCTTCAAACTGAACTCACCGGAGGCGCAGTGTGTGGAGAGGAGGACCAGGACGAGAGATGTTTGGAGCTTCATTCTGTCAAATACAACAAGAAAAAAGTCCAGTTCAGCTTGTCGGGGAGTATTCAGCTGTTCCTCCTGTTTTATTCTCTTACATACTGAGTTCACCAGAAAGCGCCCCTTTTAGAGCTTAGTCTCGGCGCTGGGTTTGACCAAATAAGGGCTGTCCGGCTATGACGTCAACAACCACTGTGGTTTTGTAATCAGAGTGGTTAAACTCTGAATGAGGGTTGTAGGGAGCGAACCGTTTTCTATACTTTCATTAAAAACCTGCAAAAGAAAGGGAGCGAGGTCGAACAAAAAGTGTTTGTAAAACTCAGCACTCAGGCCATCGATTCCAGGGGATTTGTTCATTTTGAGATGTGAGATGGCGTCCACAATCTCTTGTAGAGAGATTGACTCTTCACAGCATTCCCGTTCACTATTAGAAATTTGATTAACAGATAAATTGAACAATAAGGCATCAGCTGAAGCTTGACAGAAGTTGGAGAGATAAAGAGTTTCATAAAAGGAACTACAATATCTAGCTATATCATCAAGGTTATCTGTAACAGTATTATTAATCTTTAGTCTGGTAATAGAATTATTGGTCGAATTATGTTTTTCTAGATTAAAAAAGTAATGAGTGTTTTGTTCTCCCTCTTCTAACCATTTTCTCCTTGTCAACAGGCTACAACAGGCTGCATACTGCACTGATTACGTCATCCATACTAGTGTAATCTGCTGCACAATACAGAGCTGTCATGGATAAGGAATGCTCTCCTTTTATCGTAGTTATTATTATTATTATTATTGTTATTATTATTATTATTATTATTATTATTAATAATACTGCACCAATGATGTTGGCAGCATGTTGGAGAAAAATCAAATTAATCTTTATTGAACTCTGTCTACTGCAAGGTGTGAAGAATAAAAATGATGCCCAGAATAAAATGAGTGCATAAATAGTACAACTATAAATTATGAATTTTCTTTGTTTTCTGTCTCCGTCTTCATTGCACTTGAAATAAACACAAAGCAATTTTTAATATTTTTATTCAGTGGAGCATTATAGTGAAATCTGCAATGCTCCTCTTGTGAAAGTGAATCTGTTGGGTTTCTCCTTGGCACTCAGATAATAATACTCAGTACACATAAAATCTCTGTAAAAATCTCACAAAAATCCTAAATTAATCAATAATTAATTTAGGAATAATTAAAATCAAAACATTAGTTTTGATTTCTTCTTCCTGGAGACTTTTTTCATAATTTTTTTGGATGAGATTTGAACAAGTTTCTTCACTGATTTTTATTGCTGTGCAGCTTCCTTCTACTTTCATATAGTTGGTATGATGCTTAATGGGAGTAATGCAGCAAAATACTGTTTTTATAACCAAGAGCAGCTGGTTTTCCTCTCAAAAACTTACACAATACCAGAACTATGACCCCAAAACCACAGACCAGTTGAACAGGAGGCTTCATGGATGCAAAGCAGGATCAAAGAGCAGAGAGAGAGGAGGGAAGTTCAAACCATCTCTTCCATCAATCATGGACAATGATCCATTCCCAGACTTCAACATATCTCTGCCCAGATTTCTAACCGTTCAACCAGGAAGAGATTTAAAGAGGAGCAGCAAAAGCAAATCACCAAAGCAGTGCTTGCCAACAACTGATGGTGTCATCCAGGATGTGACACTGGGGAACGTTTTCTCTGCTGCCTGCATATTGAGTTTTTAGCAGTTATTGTTTTAAAGCAACACAGTGTCTTCAATCTGAAGGCCTCTTCGGATTTGTTGCAAGACTTACAGCTACTGGAAATCTTTCCAGTAGCTGGAAAAAAAGTATGCTTTTTTCATATACATGTGCAATCATTAGAAATAAAATTTTACATTTCAATGGCTGTGTTGGAATCTGGAGGCTGAACTTTCTGCTGCATGTTTTCAGTCTTTTCTGGTTTCACAGAAGCAGCTGAAGAGCTTGAAATTAAACACTTGTGTGAGTGGACAATGTCTGGGAAGGTGGGAACCATCCATCCATTTGTGCTTGTCCTTGCCTTGCAGTGTGCGTATCTTCAGTGACAATGAGCGAGAGGAGGGGAACACGCTGGAAAGTTTGCTAGTCCATCACAAGGTAACACAGGACAAATAATTGTGCACAAACAGTCTCCTAAATTGGTCTCCATTATTGGAGAGACCAATTAACATATCAGTCATATCTTTGGATAGTTGGAGGAAGCCAGAATACCAGGAGAGAGCCCACGAATGCACAGAGAGAACATGCAGAACCACTCAGGATCGGGCCTCAAACCCAGAACCCTCTTGCTGCATTCACTGCTCAGCAAGCTTCCATTAACAGTGGAAAAGAAAACTCCCAGAACCAATGTGAGTGGCCATCCGCCATGACTGACTGGGGGGTTTAAGCAGACAGAACAAACACATAAAACCACACAAATACGACCCAAGAGTACATTCTGTTAAAGAAAATGACAGTTAATAGCAGTAGCTATTTTAGTGGCTTGCTTCATCTCAGAGAGAAACAGAATTAGGTCAAAGTCCCACAGAGGAAACTTTGAAAGCCCTCCTTAAAACTCCATTTTCCTCTTAGCATAAACATTTTGTGGTTTATCTTTTACTTTTACTGCATTTGTTCAGCTGTTATTTATTTGTTCAGTCTTTATAACACGCAGACATTCTATGCACTGAATGTTGGCTTGGTTATTTATCTTTGAAACACCATGACAACCAGAGATTTCATGTGCTCATTTCATGTGTTTTATGAATAAAGTGGGTGAAGATACACAATAACAGCTTGGCTCATTATTGTGCATTAGTCATTTAACTTTGAGATGAGTTGAGGCTGAGGTAGAAGGTAACATCTGAGTACTTCCTGTTTACATTGTTCCTTCCTTTTCCTTGCCAGGAAGCATTTGTGTGTGTGTGTTGTGGGGGTTGGAGGTATAAAGAACGTAGCATATTAACGTTGCCTCATGTGTGTATATGTTGGAGATCAAATCATTTGTGATAACTGTCCAATTTAGCTTTGAAAAACACATTTCCAGGAAATAGCACCATTATTGATTCATTGAATATGTTGGCATCAACACCATGATTGTTATAGCTTCAAAAGCTACGTTTCTAATAATTGCTTGAAGTTGCGTGGAAAAGGAAATGTTCTTCTTGATTCTGGAGGGTGGGAAATGCCTTTAAGACTGGGCGTCCCCTATCACTTCCTGTTTGCTGAACAGTTTGTTAGGATGTCTCTGCTCACAGCTCCTCTGCAAGACTGCTTTTCCATGAGAGCATGGCAACCATACTCATAACCGTCCATCATCTGGATTCCTGTAACATATGCAAGGAACATGCATGAAGGACTTCCACACAGGGAGATGGGTACATCTTTATAAACACAAACATTCACACGTCTTTGTACTTCTCTCAGTCTGAGGACTTTGTATTCACTTCAGTATATTCCTAACCCTAACCTCACCCAAAACTTAATTCATCTAATCAGCATGGCTCAGTACAACTTGAAAAAAGTTAGGACCAGGAAAATATCCTCACTTCCCAAAAAATAAGTTCCTTATTAAAATGCACAAAGAGGCTGTTGTGCTTTTGTTTCTTTACCAGCAGCTCTGACTCAACAGTCCAGCAGACCTCCTTTCATCCAAAACATCAAACATCCAAGTGCTGACTTCCTGTCAGTCTACAGTTCATGATCCTGTTTTCTAGTAGATTTCTTCTGTCAAACTTAAAACCTGTTCAATCCACAAGAGCACAGAGACACTGTTGATGACAAATAGCACAGAGGCATTTCCATTTTCTAGAAGATGGAATGACAATGATCTCCAAATCAGGTGCAATCTATATTAATCCATACTAATAAATGCAAAAAAATGTAATGGGGAAAGTATCAAATACTGTAAATAAAGAAAAATTTAAAGCATAAGGAGGTTGAAACTTTGGGATTGTTGCATTCAGTGTGAGAGTACCCCACAGTTTGGCTGGAAGAGACCTTGTATCAAAATATGTCTCTAAGCTTAGGATACCATAGACACAAGGCCCATGTAGTAGAACATTGAGACCAACAGGCTATAATGCTAATCATAATATCAGCTGTTATCATATAGCACATGTTGAGAACAACCTAATTAAAGCAAAAGTTTGTGTTTTTATTGCTGTTTTTATTGTTTTTACTGTTGATTCTATGTTGCATTATGTTTCTGTTTTTGATATGATGTAAAGCACTTTGAAATGCCTTGTGGTGGAAATGTGCTATACAAATAAAATTTGATTGACTTTTGATTGAACTGTCCCTTGAGTCTTTTCACTCCTACTCAGATCCGAATTAGAGGTTTTCTGCTTGAGAAAATAACCCCTTTCTTTTGGAACTGGATTTGTTCATTTTCAGTAAACAAAGAAATAAAAGTTTTCATCTGTGTTATGATCTTAGAACCTGGGATGGATCACACACTGAAATCTGCCTTTAAGGTGTCAATCAGTTTTACTGTTAAAATCCCCAACATGAGATCAATTCAATCTCATATCTACCACTGATATGTGTAAAGTAGTATTTTCAATGAATTTCAAAAATACTTCCCAAAGGGAAATTAAATGTTATAACTCTTATCATCCAAGTACCTTCAAAGAGTTGTAGTGGATGGTGGAAGGATCCATAGTAGGCAGGAAGGATCTGTAGTAGTCAGTATTGCAACAAATCTGAAGAGGCCTCTGACTGAAGACCGTCAGACAGTCTCATGAGTGTCTGACTCAGAGTAATGAGTCATGTTAACAGATTAATTTCCAGGCAACAGAGATAATATTCCACAGTAACATGTCTTTGATGAGACCAACAGTTGTTGGGAAGCCCAACTATTCTACTTTTTTTGCTTTTGCCACTCTTCTTTAAAATTTCTTTCTGTTCAGAAAGATGGACAGAGAGACAGAGTCAGTGACATAATCCTTACCCTTTTTGATTAATACAAGAGATGGTTTGAACTTCCTCCTTCTCTCTCTGCTCTTTGGTCTTTCTCTGAATCCATGAAGCCTCCTGTTCAAGTCCTTGGGGTCACTTGGGAATCATTTTGTGTAAAAGAAAGATCAGCACCTTTTCTTTAGCTTAAAATGACAAAGCATAGTAGCTGAGATAAAACAGTTGCTGCTTTTTACAGTTACCACTAAGCATAGCTCAAACTGGTTTTGACAATCTTAAAAGCTCAAGCTACCAGTTTTCACAACTGCTCCCAGTTGTGAAAACAATACCTTATTGCTATGGTTATGCATGAAAATGACTGTCCAAAAGTAAAAGAGTAATCACAGTTATAATGTTTTTTCCCTCCTCTTTGATCATCTCGTTTCTGGTCATTATTAGCACCACTCTCATTACATTCCAGACAAAAGCGTTTTCATGACCTTCCCCCCTCCAGAAAAATAAAAGATGTCTTCATCTGTACAAACTGGTGTTTATTTGAATCCAGTTCCTTTATGTGTCCTCTTCTATATGATTCTGCATGTGGGTCATAAAATTAAACCAGAACATGTCAGGTTAATGCTGTATGTTTAGACCTCATGGTGACAGTCTATACTCCTCGTTAGAGGTAACATGACCATATCTCATATGGTCATGTGAGATATGACATATGTCAGTCGCAGACATGGTCATGTTTTCCCACTGGGTGGCCTACAGACTTTAAGCATAAAATCATTTGATGAAGCAGATTATTCCAAATGGACAAATTTTCATACCATGTGGTATTACAGTTCAGCAGAAAACTCATCATCACTGAGGTTCAAAACAGAAGAATTTCTTAACTTTGACTTTCAGACCTGAGGAAATATCCTTTAGTCTTTTGGCATGCCAGTTCAATGTGGTCTTTCCATGACAGCAGATGGTCAATTATGACTCTGACACTTTTCTAAAACAGTATCAAGTTAATTTCTTCACTATGGATGGAATTTGTGACTGTCAGTAACACAAAACATTTTTTTGTCAGTTTTTGTTTTTATGTTAAGCAAGTTCATCAGTCCGTTGAACATCTTGAACATGCTCTTGTAGCTCTGACTATATTCTGACGTGTTAACAAAAGCAAAAGTGTCATCAGCTTGTGAGCGAACCATGTGTCCTGGAATCTGAGCAGCAGCCAAATGCATATTGATTTGTTGAATTTGTCTAGCATGAACAAAATAGCTGAACTCACATCCGTGGGAACTGCACCATTGATGACAGCAGATCATAGAGCTTTGTTAACAATCGGGATCCAATTTGTCAGGAAAGTGGCAATTATGCCACCAATGGCATACCATGGATTTAATCACTTTTTGATCATTTTTATTGCAAAGATGCTCACTTCTATTGAACTATATGGAGATTAAAAATCGAAATAGAATGTTTACCTAAATGTTTAGAAATGTTTGGAATCATAGTGGCAACCAGGGACAAGGGTGGTCCTTGTCCCTAATTGGAAGCAAATTAATAGTTGCACTGACTAGATGCAGAAGCTAAATCTTGAAGAGTTGTTGCAGTCAAAGAACAAAGGACAGAAATTCTTAGGTCCTTTTAGATACAGGATTTGGGGTATTGGCTTAATTATGTAACATTACATGTATTTGTCATAGCATTGAACCTATGAATGAACTTATGAATTCCTCTTATAAGGAATGAACCTCTCCATCCGTAGTAGGTGGAAAACTTGAATAAGTGGTGCTGTGTCAAACACTTATTCCCTTGTAGAGGGATGAAGGGCAGATGATTGGAACCTTGGTGCAAACTCATAGCCTTCTTTCCTGTACAATTCCAATTGAAAAAAATCTTTTTTGGAAGAAAGCACAGTCTGGAATCTACGGTGGCCCTGAGGTGCAAACCACTTCAGCAAATTGAAAGCACAATTACAAATTACAAAAGCACTACGACATTAATGAAAGAGGTACAACATTAATGAAAGCGTTCGGATCACCGAGAACATTCATGTTTTTAAAAAAACATTAGTCAGAATAACTTCCAGTTCAAAAGTAAAAACGAGCTGCAGTCCAATCAGGCTGGTTTAAATCACTAAGGACTAAAGTCAGGCAGTCTGGATTTCCTCAGCTGCAGTCAGCTACTGCCACTTAGATAATAAAAGTAAAATACTCAAGTGTATGTGAGCAAGTCAGTTTAAATTATTACCATGAGAGTAGTGAGCTACTACACAGAGGATGAGTGAGTGGGCCGAGGCCTGCTGGGAACTGAGAAGCAGCCACTCAGGGTTTTAACAAGCTTATCAGACGGCTTTGATAAATGTACTGGCTTTACATTCCAAGTAAGGAAAACAGTGGGACAAAAATAGGACAGCCACACATGACTTAGCGGTGACACGGGTGTAGCTTTTCAGGATCAAGAACTCAACGTTTGTTTATAATAAAAACATGAAGAGAGCATCAAGGAATGCTAAGAACCCAGTTGGTCCATGTTGGCCTGGATTTGTTCCGACTGCAAGCTTTTTCTCTTCAGCTAAACATAACTAAATGTTTGAAGCCTTGTGAGCTGAATTTAAAATAAACTCAATAAATTTCATTATGAACCAACTACAAGTGGACTGAGCTAAGCCTGGATTAATCTCGAAGTGAAGCAACACAATGATGTACCGTAATTTCCGGACTATAAGCCGCGGCTTTTGTCACACGCTTTCAACCCTGCGGCTTATACAATGATGCGGCTTATTTATGCATTTTTCCTAACGGCCGCCAGGGGCGCTCGAGCAGAAAAGATAAGAGTGAGACAGGGGGAATATATGTGTCGAGGAAGACGCAAGTTTAATGTAACAACACGTCTCAGTGCACAGGAGGAAGATGAAGACGGCTCTCAGTGACTTTTACTGGTATGTTTTTTTAACCAGCCCTGTTAGTGCTGTGCTACCGTGTTGCTGCTGTGTTACTGCTGTGTTACTGCTGTGTTACTGTCGCGTCACAAGCTCTGTTTAGAAAGAAAAGCTAAGGCATATTATTAAAACTTTGAAAACTCTTTCTGTGTACCGTCTGTATGTATGCACATGCGGCTTATAGACAGGTGCGGCTTATGTATGTACAAAATGGTTTTTCCTTTAAAAATGTACTGGGTGCGGCTTATAATCAGGTGCGCTCTATAGTCCGGAAATTGTGGTAGCTAGTGCCTGCTATTGCTATCTCTCAGTGCAACCTATGCTTTAGATATTTTTGGATGATACAGACTTTCTGGAAGCAGGCAAGACACATGGCAAGAGGACTTCTGTTCCCAAAGGCTCTACTGATCTGTCTCATTGGGCATTGTTAAAATAGTTTTGTTGATAAAATGATCATAAAGTCACAACAAACAGTTCAATGTCCAGGACACACCTTCTATGGCTGCTTGCAGAAAATTTCACAAGAGTTCACATTCCTCCTGCTGAACTGTTATTGATCCTTATTTACCTCCTCCAGACTCTGCATACCTCAGTTAGATACACAGCTACCCTCCAACATGTTTTAACAGCAGAAAGAAGGAGAGAAGCTGAGCATGCACAGGATGAAACATGCAAACTCCTGCAGAAACACACCAGGGATTCCAACCTGCATTTAACACTGCTAACCACTGCTCCATCGTGCAGCCCCCTAGTTGTAGCATTAAATATAAAATAGCTAATTATGTATGTCTGGGTCAAATGGCAGGAATTTTAAGGGGTGAAGGTGTGGGATTATTTTTTTAACGATAACGTAAAATAACAGTTAGTCACCAACAAGGTTCCAGAGAATATTTTCCTGAAAGATGATGCATCTGTCACCTCTTGTGCCAGATACAATTTATCTGCAGAAGTTAGTCTTAGAAGCCAGACACTTCTTTTGTCATCTACTTTTAAAAAATATTCATACCACACAAAGAATGTACATTATTCTTTCTTCCTCTTTTTTATTTTTTATTTTTTTTTACCAAGCTTTATAATATTAACAGTAAAAACAAGCCCAAGAGATCATCTTTGTTCAGACTTTAATTCCCTGTAATGTGTATCAGGAAGCAGGGTGTATGGAGTCTAAGCCAGTGAACTGCTATCCTGACATTCCTGTGATTGAAGCTGGAGATAAAGTGCAGACTGCCATGTTCGAACAAGAAAAAGTCCCACCTCTGCCAACACACCCAACATCCATTGTGTAAATTCCTGGGCAAGCTCAGACTCAAGAACCCAAATAGAGAGAGGATTACACATCCACTAGTATGAGAGCGATTTCTAAAGTTATAATCCATAAGTAAGTCAGAAATAGATCAGACTACCAACTAAAAGCTCTTCACTTTTACAGTAGTTGGTAGTGACGGTCCCAAACCAAAGACCAACGCAAGACAATTATACTTCTACTACCAAAGACATTATATTTTAGTTTATTCTTCTCAATATATGCATGAGTTCCTGTAGCTGCTGCAATTAGTTTTCTGTTCTGTCATTTCCACCATAAAAAGTGGACATTTGAGTTTGGATCTGAACCAGTAGCTCATTCTGGTTCTGACTGAATTTGTAAAGGTGAAGTCTTAACCTTCCATGTTTGCATGTTCTCTCTATGCGTGTGTGGGTTCTCTCTGGATACTCTGGCTTCCTTCCTTGACAGTCTATAAACATGACTGTCAAGTTGGTCTCTGTAAATTCTCATGCGTGGATGATTGTTTGTCTTCTTTGACTCTTTTTTGCCTTACAATGGACAGGCGACCTATCCAGGGTGACCCCGCCTCTTGCTCAGTGACCACTGCAGATAGGCACCAGTACTCCTCGCGACCCCAGTAGGGATCAGCGTGTTTGATAATGTATGGATAGTTATTCCCAAATATTCAAAACTGTCAGAACAATTCAGACATTTATAAGAGTTGGAAATTAGTACTGACCTAAAAACCTGTGAAATACTGTTAGCCACATCTTCATGACTCAGGCAGGTAGTAAGGGCTCAGGCCATACATGCTGTAGACATCAAATGCATAACATTTGGATCATAATGGATGTGAACCAGACTAAAGAGATAATATCCGTGAGACCTCTTCTGGCTACTGAAGTAGCAACGCACATTTGCTGAAAACTTTGACTTCACCATTAGAGCAGATCATATCACAGTAAGCTGGATAAGGAAAGTGCTCCAAGGAGACTATTGAGATGAATCACAGGTGAAGCAACTGGGTTTGATGGAAGCATGTCAAGCACAAATCAGTCCAGATCAAGAAGAAGCAGATACAGGTGAGAAGCGCAGAAATGTGTGCTTTTCTTGTTTGCTGTAGAGAAATCATAACTGGATCAAATGCAAACATAACAGATTAGTTCTGGCTGGTGTGATAATATATTAACAGAGGGATGACTGGCAGTGCTGCAGAACAAAGATAAAAAATTCATACATAAAAACATACTAGAGTTTTTATGACAAACATGAATATATATATATATATACTTTAGTTTTTCTATTTTCACTTAAATTATTTGCAGGACACCCTAGTAGTTAGATATAGCATGTAACCTAGTTGTCAAACCATTAATATTTAATTTATTAGGCCCGAGCAGCAAAGCGCTGCGAAGGCCTATTGTATCTGTACTGTTTATTATTATTATTCTGCCCCCCTAAAGAGGGGCCTTTTTGGGGGCTTTATCATATTCAAAAACTCACCAAACTTGGCGGACGCGTCAAGGCTGTTTAAAACTTACATATTTTAAGGTCATCGCAAAAATCGCAAAAAAAAAAAACCGCTCAACGGAGCCACCTAGCTACTTTCAAAGGACCCTTTCCTATTCCCTTACTTCATCCTAGAGACATGAAATTTGGTACACTTATAGAGCTCCCCAAGACGCTCAGAATTTACAATTAATGTCATAGTGCAAGTATCACAGAAAGTCGGCCATTTTGGATTGAAGGTCCGATTTTGACCCCTTTTTTGTCGTTTACAGCCGTCATATTTGATCGAACTCCTCCTAGGGATTTCGATGGATCAGCTTCAAACTTGGTCAGTCTGTTCATAAGGCATGTCCGATCTAAAGTTGTGCGAACGGTGAGTTTTTGAGCATGTTGAAGGGGCGTTACCAGGGGTCAAAGTTCACCTAATCGCCATGAAAAAAATAAACTGTTATATCTCCTACACAAAAACACACAGAGGCACCAAACTTTCAGTGATTAATCATCATTGGGTGTGCTACAACTCCAATTGGTCAAATGATGACATAACTTAGGCCACGCCCCCTGAGAACAGGAAGTGTCATATTTTACTGTGATCGGTCGCTGTTAACCCTTTGACCTCATCAACATGAAACTGTGTCCAGAGACTGAAGACATGTTGGTGTGTTGTGGATTCCAACCCCGACCGGACTCGATGGAGCAGGTGGGCGTGGCGGCGTGGCGAAGTGACCTGTAACGCCGCTGCCATACGTTTGGCTCTGAATCCGACAGTTTCGGGCCGAGCTGCTCCATACTCACTGGGATGCATCCTTATCCACGCCCCGACAGGAATCTGTAACAAACTTTTGTGGGCGTGGCCAAATTTCTCCATAGTGCCCCCTAGAGTATTTTAAATGATCAGCCCCAAGCTATGCTTTAAGCTAGAAATACTAAACTTGCTACACATGTGTATCTTGTCAGGATGTACAAAAAAGTCTCTTGGAGCCATGGTCTAAAACCAACAGGAAGTCAGCCATCTTGGATTAAAGCCGTCATTTTCTCTTTTTTATAGACGTCGTATCTGATCGAACTCCTCCTACAGTTTTTCAGATACAGACTTAAGAATCACTCAGCATATAATTGACATAAGTAATCACAATCAGCATGAATTCAGCTGTTCAGATAAACAGAGATCCTCCCAAAACATTCTACTTCATGAAAGCAGCCTGTTAAATACAGAACAATGCATCTGTGGCACATAGGCTATGTTAATATAATAATTCTCTAAATATACATTGTTATATATTTTAAGTTTTTTTTATATATCTGCGTTTTGTAGCTTACAGTACAAAGATTCATTAATTTTGGGTACAAATAATAAAAATTATGCCCATCATTTGAAATAACAGGTATTTGGCTCTATCTTGTGGCCAGATGAAATCCCTACACATTTGTTCCAAACTAACATGTCCGCTCCACTTACCCATCATGCTTAGCGGGTAGAAACTTAAATCGGCTTTTATCTTGTTAGCTTCAATAAAAACCCTATCAACCTATACACCGTTGAATTCAGAAGGCTCTCCTCTTTTTAACTAGATGGGTTTAAGCGAGTTTTGATACGTTTGTAGAGATCGACGACCAATCGAACAAAAAACCATTAGCGAGACTGTGACTATTGTTCTACATATGTCCAGAAACCACTTTTGCCTTTTGGTGTTACTATTATTGCAGACATCATTATGAGGTACCAATGTTGATTACTGGTGTCGCTATTATTGAAGACATCATTATGAAGTACCAATGTTGGATGGTGTGTTGTGGTCGTGACCAAATTGCAAATCACGTTAATGCAGTTGTTTCTAAATCACAAATGGATCATCTGATTGGCACCAAACTGGATATGTATGACCTTTGTTAAACCCTTAAGAGCCCAACACCATTGAAATGTAATTTGACTCTGCTGCGCCCCCTAGGTTAATCCATCAGCTTTATCTCCTTGCTACATCGCCCGATCTGCACCACATTTTTCGTGCATTGACAGGAAGCGCTGCCGAACGCGTCGGTGCGTAGCGCCTGGTGGACGGGCGCGGAAAATGCATGAAAACTTCTGCGGTGGCGAGTGGGCGGCAGTGCTGGAAACTGCGTGAGAGCTTCTGCGGTGGCGGGTGGCTGGCGGTGCTGGAACCCCCGCGGTGGCTGATAGGCCGGAGCGGCGCTTGGCTGCGAGGGCCGCATGACGCTGCTTCGCAGCTTTAATTTTTGTTCTAATTTTATCTTATTTGCTTATTTAACAGAAAACATTGATTTACATGCGAGGTGGATGTAATGCAAGCAGGTTTCTAGCCAAAGCTAAGTTACAGCACCAGTTCAAGGCTTGGCTTTGGAAAAGTTCTGACCTAAAAAGTTTTCTTATCAGGTGCTGAATGCCAGCTAAATCTACTGAAATGTGTTGAGCAGCAGACTCCCTCAAGTTTTTTGTGTTTATGCAGAACGGCTCATATAATTTTCCATGCCTCTGCAAAAGTGATCCATCGTTCTAAAATGAAAAATGTTTCATCTAGAGTGAAATGGGAACAAAACAAATCTAGGTCCAGTAATTTTATTTCTGCATAGAATGTGCTGCAGATGAATAGCGCTCAGTGTTATCTCAAACCTTGGTTCCTGTTTTATGTCGGAAATGTTTCGAACACGATGAGAGACATTCCATCTCACTTCCAGTTTCTGCGTTGTTTAGTCCAAGAATTTACTTACTGGACTCTCCTCTGTGTAAAGAATGTGTTTTTTTCCTCATAAGTTTTATTTCTTTCTCTCTTTTTTGCATAATTTATTCCAACCTTAAAATTCTAAAATATTATGGTGAGAAGAAAACTCTAGTAGTTGGAAATCCAGTATAAACAACTGCCAAAAACCAACCCAATATGTATTCTGGGATAAAATTCTTCTCTACTGGAGTGTAAACTTAAAAATGATTCCCTTATAATTTGATTGAACCTAGCAGATGTAATTGAAAGGAAATGGGGTGACATAAAGTTAGCCTCATTGCTGGAAAGATTCATGAAGCTTAAAGATAGTACATCTGTTTCTGACATGTTATGCTGAACACTGGGCTAAAGAAAAAAGGAGACTGAGCATTGGCTGTGGTGACTCTCTCTCCCTGAGCCTGAGAATTGTGGATGAATCTCTATTTTTTAAACGGCCTCTTGTAGTGGTCTTGAATTTGTTATTCTATTATTATTCTGGAGTGTCTTTTTCTTCCTTTTCTTGTAGTATTATTGGCCTCACAACACTACAACATACAGTATATATATATATATATATATATATATATATATATATATATATATATATA
>CAEFZX010031678.1:0-18663 GCA_903066825.1 Alfaro cultratus
ACGTATCAAAGTAATGTTTTTACATTGTTCCTCATACATCATGGCAGAAGAAGCAACTCTGTGCTGCAGCATTACTCGTAATGATGATTGTATGATGCGATTGGCCTCACTGCATACAAATAGGCATGTAAACAAAGCCCACCTTAACCAACAGCGTTCTTTTGATTCTTCAGTATTTGTGGGTCTTTGTCCTTCAGAGATCTTCTTTACGCCCTTATCGATTTCCTTCCATGTCAAAATGACTCATAGATGTTTGATTTCACCCTTCATCTGAACATTCACCCATCCATCCTTAAAACTCCACCTTAAGTCATGTGAGTCACCCTCCTTCCTTCATCATCACTCAATCAAGCGATTACATCATTAGAACCAGATTCACTTTCAAATCTGCTGATTTTTAATGACCACAACTCTATCACAAAAAAAAACAGTCCTCTGCTCGCATGTTTAAAGTCATTATCAGAGTACCATTAAGTACAGCGCTCTCGTTCTCATCTTCATCAGTCAGCTTCCTGCTTCATCCATGCATACAGTCAGTGCCTCTTTCATCATGTTGAAGTACAGAGGTTGAAAGCTAATTAATGAGGCTCAAACTTAATAAGGGTTCCGCCATGATTATCATGTCATGCGACCACCAGCCTGTGGTTGCACATTAGAGGAAGCGAATATTACAGCGTAGAGCTTTTTTCAGCTTCATCTACTCATCCTCTGCGCCTCATGGCCTTATGTCACCTCCATCTGTCCCTCCTGACTTGTCTTCTCTCATTAGCCCTGTGCATATTTATTCTACTCCATCCATTAGTTAGCATAAAATGCTAAATTTGGACCACTCTACAGCAACATATCGGTCTAAGAAGGATCTGAAGATGTTGCCTTAAAAATGAATGGCAGTGCTGGAATGTTTGCTTGGTTGGTTGTTTTTTAATCAGTGTTACGGTGATCAACAGGAAAAGGAAAATGTGCTGCAAACAGGTGTAAAGCACAGCAAACGACAAAATGATCCTGAAACACATGAATGATGCAAACTTCAAAACATAAAAACACAAAACGTAAACACGATTAAGGTCAGTGTTTATAATTTAGAAATAAGAAAGACGGGCAGGGCAAAACAGCCTCCATGGGACAGTTTCTGATTGAAAACCTCAGCTGAACTAAAAATCATAAAGCCTTGTCTTACATTTTCAAAAAAGATTAAAAAAAAAAAAAAAAACACCCCAAAAACTGTTGGGAAAATATTCTATGGACTCCCAGCTGATGTAACACAAACAAAGCATATCAAACACTGTGTGGTGATAGTGTGATTATCTGGGGCTGCTTCAGGATCTGAACGACTTGCTGTTCCAGAGAGTCTTGAAGCAGTCTGTGTCACATTAAACTATATTACTCTTGGATTATACAGCAAAAATAATTCTCTAAATCACACCAGCAACCTCTGAATATCTCTCAAGCAGCATAAAGCAAAAAACTGCATAAAAGTTGTGGAGTGACCTAGTCAAAGTCTGGAAGAAAAGCCAATTGAGATATTGTGGCGTGACTTTCTGGTGTGTTTATGCCAAATGTCCTTCCCAGTGATGTTG
Source organism: Alfaro cultratus (assembly GCA_903066825.1). NCBI lineage: Eukaryota > Metazoa > Chordata > Actinopteri > Cyprinodontiformes > Poeciliidae > Alfaro > Alfaro cultratus. Next base: position 1,578 of record CAEFZX010031678.1, read on the forward strand.
AACACTGGCAGTTATCACAATTTCTTGATGATGACTTCTGTCGCCAAGAGTGGCACAGAAAGATAAATAATGAAATTTTAAATTTTATAGTGTTTATGGCTATATTTGCATTTACCAATATGTAGCACTATGGATGGAGTAGCTGCAGCATATCAAGTCTATTCTATTCTATTCTATTCTATTCTATTCTATTCTATTCTATTCTATTCTATTCTATTCTACCATTAGGCACCTTTTCATCATTTGCCAAAAAAATTTCATATCTATTCAAGTTTCATTTGTATTAAAGTTGTAACCAAACAGCTAAATCATGAGAAATATGTAAGACTTCAGATCCTTTTTGACAGCATTGTGTTTAACATTAAAGCTGGCCTCCATTAGGTAAAGTAACAGCTGATGGAGGCTCAATTATTAAGGGGTTGTTAATTTTGTAGCAGTCAGTGGGATGCTGGTGCAACTAACTCAAAACACAGCCAGAAGCTGAATTACTTCTTCCCATCTAAAATAACAACAAATTTAACACAGAGATGTTTGTGTTTGGTTTAAATTAGAGAACATATACACGATTTATTTGAGTTGTTTTGCGACTGTTTCATGCAGATGTTAATTTGTAAAGCAATGTATTCACAACCTCTTAACAGTTTCCCATTTAGTTATGTTATAAACTGACACATCAAAATGTTTCATTGGGATTTTATGTGATAAACCAATGTAAAGAAAATATAGCATACTGTAAGCACAAATTGTTTATGAGGTTTGCTTAAAAAAATGGAAAAAGCTGTGTCGCACACAGCAGAATTAATAGTAGCTTCCTTAATTTTAGCATTAACACAGTGCCTAGCTTTCTGATTATCAGCCAGGCCCATTGCTGCAGAGTTTCTGTTCTGCAACTTTTAGTTGCAACCCTTCTTCAACACGGATGAGTCAAATTAATGGCTCGTTCCCTGGCCTGCAGAGCTGAATGACGACAATGAGGGACTTCCAGTGAACTACATATAGCAAACATCATATTGCTTTATAAATTATGAGTTATGCAGTTTACAAACCAATGTATCAAGATAAATAGAAACTGAGCTGACTAACTTGATCACGTTTTTACTTTTTTGACTGCTGTATATTATCAGAAACTGTAATTTAAAAGAAAATATTCATACAAATGCCATTTTTCAAAAACCCTGCAAACCTGGAATATGTGATCAATAATAACTGGAAACATGTACAGCCTCGGACAGCCGGCTGCAGTCTGTCCATTTGTTCCCTCATCTTTCCACATAACTGATCACACAACATGAGGATTGTTTAAGCTGTTAGGATGATCTGATTTATTTATCCTGTGTTCTTCTCCCTAAAGGTTAAACACAAACCAGATATGTCCACAGAGCACCGTGAACTACTTAATTTTGTTCAACTGTCCTTTAATTCACCCCACTCTGCACCTCCTCACATTTCTTTCCCACGTTTCTTCTGCAGCCACCTTCACTGTGAGGCTGCATTGGTCCAGTGTGTACTTTCACTTCCTTTGCCTCATCCATTCAACCTTTGAAGGAAAGATTTATAATAACTGTGGATGTAAAAAGTAATTTGAGAACACGGAGAAGGCTTACAGTAAATTATTCTTGTTGTTTTCCACAGTGGCTATTAGGAAAGTCATTACAGCAAGCAGAAACGACTAATGTGTGACTGGAGAGAGATGGAAAAATGAAATTAAATCACCATGCTAATTCAAAACTGGGCTTTGAAATTCATTTTGGTTTGAAATAAATTGACATGGTGGATAATATTTTCTCAAAGGCAGCTCATTCTTTTGAGGCTGCACTGCTTTCACCATCTGTGTTGAATAATAGGGTCCTTCTTTAATTAGATTCAGCATTTTTACACATTCAAAATAATGTGAGTTCAGAATTTTTTTTCAGCCAATGGACATGTTTGTACTCGTTTAATGCCCGTTCCTTTCCTGGAATCATTTCTTCATGTCAGCTGCTGCAATAGAAATATTTTGTATCAGTCATATCTATTTGTTTTGTGAATGGTAGAAAATACTAAACATAGCAGAGAAGTTTCCTTGAACATGAATCATATGGTCTAAGCAATTAAAAGATCTGGGCTGCCAAATAATAGTATTTATTTATGCTTCCTGCTGGGTTGTTATATAAAGGAGGCATACGTTTAGGTTCAGGGTCTGAAAATAATGGCTGGACATTTTCTATCAGTATTTTCCAGTAGAAGACAAAACTCATGGTTCACTGGTTACAGCAAAGATTCAGATTTTGGAAAATGAATTTATTTTGCTTTTACTCAGGTTGTATTTGTCTGAAATTATAATCTGAGTGTTGCAAAAGACAAAAAATAAATCTGGTCAATTAAGTTCTCATATCTCTCAATAGGGAAATCATGTATATTGTAAGGAAACAACAACCTACATGTCAATACCTGTGGTGGTATCATTATGAGAGGGTGGCTGAGAAAGCAGTAGGAAAACAATCTCTGAGGCGGGTAGAGTGTGGAAACATCACGATCGCCGATCGCCCTTTCAGTGTATTTTGCGGAATGTTTTTACAAGTTATTTGCAGATATTTTCATAGATTATATCTAAAACATTCCAAAGAAAATGCAGCTTAGCTGAAATTCCTAGGCGCAATGCTACTTGACAAGCTATTGGCTGGCATTACAATCTAGGAGTGACCTGTTTTTTCTTTGCACTGACTGGCTGTACCCCAAAGAGTGGAGAGAACTGTATATATTAGTTATTTTGGTTGTGCCAAGCTGTTTTCCACAGTACATATTATTCCATATTAATGTATATTTGGTGTTTCAACTATTATAACAGATTGTTGGAAGCATTTTTAGATCGGCTTTCAAGTATTTGCTGATTTCAGATATTCTGCAGCTGTGGTCCCTAACTTCTGCAAATACTGAGAGTCCAATTGCACACTAAAGTGAGGTTTTCAAAACATATTTTGAAAATATGGCATATTTTCAAAATATGGCATGTTTTGATTCACATTAAACAGTATTGGAGGTTTTAGAGACAGTAGGCAGTCTTATTCCAGTGTCCTAGCTAAGTTAAATAACTAAAAACAGCAACATATTAATATCTTTTAGAAGCATCCATGCACATAAACGAACCATCTATGCAGATCAGTGGGGTCAGACTGTGGTGCCTCCAGCCTCCTTTCATATGTTCAGTAAAACCTAGAAAAAGTCATCTGCAAAGGAAAATATAAAACCTGCATATCTATATTTGTCCTCCTTGAGAACAGTGCTGTTCAATGTTGTGGTCTGTGCTCTGTAAATGAGCCATATTAATTCCCCCCAGAGCCCAGGTCAATAACATGTAAATCTCCTAAATATTTATTGCAGTTCTTCCTGATGGTTAGTTTTTCAAGTTCCTCCAGCTGACTCATCTGTCCGCGTGTCCACAGATCCAACGTCCCTCACCCTGAAGAAGAAGAATTATTGATGGCACTTTGGCTCATGGCTACATCCAGTCAGATGACTAATTGCTGATGCTGACAGAGTTACTGTGACATAACAGAGAGGAAAAGTGACAGCAAAAACTTACACCACCCTGGAAGTTTCAACTATTTCAGCAAAATCTTTATCCTTGCTGATCCAAACATTGTCACTGACAATGACAAAAACTAGCATTTTATGCACGTCCGCTCATAAAATACAAGGGTATTTTATGAACTTCCATAAAATACCTCATCTTGGAACTTTATTATCTTATCCCTTACCCCATTGGGGTCGGGAGGGGCGCTGGTACTTATCTCCAGTTGTCAGCAGGCGAGAGGCAGGGTACAGCCTGGACAGGTTGCCAGTCCATCGTAGTAGCGGCATCACTCCACACGCGTGTTTTCAAAGGTATGCACAAGTTAGACTGTTTCTCATTTCAGCTGAAACTTGGTGGCATGTTACTTGTCAAATCAGAGCTCTGACAGTAAAGAAACCTTTTCAGAGAAAAAGTCACATAGTTAAAACCTTCTCTTGAAGAACAATGAAGGGCTGCTTACCAAGTAGTTCTGGTCTGGTTCCTAGTACAAATATCTTAGTACGGTTGAATCAGGACAAAAGTAACATACAAGTAACTTTTCAGCAAGTTATAGGAGCTTGTTTTAAGTCAATAATTCCTTAATATTCACATATTGTTTCACTTAGAACATGTAAAAAATGTCTTGTTAATGATCCACAGGACTTGAGGTTATTTTTTTCAACTCTGATAAATGAATTTAAACCATCAAACATTACTTTGGATATACAATTTACAGAAAAGATGAAAACATATGTAAAAATTTTAATTGTTGAACAGTGTGTGCTGTACTTTATTTTAATAATTACAATAACTCAACCAAATAGAAACTTCTTTGCACATATTTTTTTCTGTATTTCTCTACGGTATGTTTGTACAGCGGGGCTTCGTCTTCACCCTTGAATGGAGGACAACTTGGGATGTAATAAAGGACACTATCAGAACTGGATAAGGTTCATATTGTGGAAACAAACTTTTTGATGAAACAGACAGTAGTTTGTCACATCACTGATACTCTGAATGGACCAGAGAAAAGCAGACATGTTTACTTAGGGTGTTTAAAAAAGTCAAAGAAGTTCAAGTACAAATGCTATTAAAAAAAAACTTTTAACCACATTCTTGTTTGGATTAACTGGCTATTTTAAAATACTGTAAATGCACTGAACTTGTATATAGAGCAGCCAGAGTGACTTATTCAAAGCTGCATATTCAACACACACACATTCCTACATCGACCTCAGATTACCTGTCGTTACACAGACTGGTGGTTTGGCTTCGCAGGTAACAGAAATATCTGACATGGAGCAAAAGAATCTGACTGATTTATGACGGCAGGTGATGAGAACCGTCCAATCTGTCACATCCCTAAAGTCATGCGACACAAAAACAATCCCTCTGATTGTTCCGGTGTGATGCTGCCTGAATGTTCCTGTCACACGTGATAAACCATCAGGCTTCAGTACTTTTGTTCCTGCACTGGATCAATGTCCACACAATGGCACCATAATAATAACACTACGACAAGACGTCTCCTGGCATCGGTCACAGCACCAGCTTCCAAGTTTCTTCTTTTCCTGGTGCTGCATCCGTCAGGTTGTCCCAAACAAAGTACCCATGCTTGGAGAGGCAGTTAAAGTGAGTGATTTCTTTCCGAAAGCACCGGTAATGATCTTCAAGCTGAATATTACAGAGAAGGCGCTTTCCAGACAGATGGATGGTGTTCTCTGGTTTCTGTATATAGGTAGGTACAAAAAGATTATGTTCAACGAGAACAACTAAGCATGCATGAAAGTTTAATTTGTACTTGTCTTAACAGTATTTCAACACATTAAAGACTATATAAATATGCATAAAGTTGCAGTCACAAGATTGGAAAAACATCTATTTAGAACTCATCATCCAATCTACAGTCATTTTAGCTTTTGTCCATAATTGTGTATTAGACGAAACATAAAATCCAAAGCTATTAAATGGAGAGGAAAACATAGATTCAATGTTGCTGTATTTTAGTTGCTTTTATGCTTCTCCATCACTTTAAAAGGAGCCTGGCAATTATTTTAATGACTTCACCCTTTTTGGACTTAAACACTGACTTAATCAGATTTTAAAAGTATGTAGAAATGATGCCTTTTGACGACATTTAAAAACAGCTTTAAAGGGGAGCCTGGGTAAACAGGGCATGTACAGTCTGTCCTTCAAATCCTACATAACAGCAGCATAAAAAAATGGAGGCATGATTCTTTTTGTTCACATCTGAAGGAAGTTTGTTTCCCTCTGTGCAGCTCTGTTCACATTAATGAACTGTTTGCTTAAACCTGGAAGACACCAATTCCTGTATGTTTTTAAACAGATTTGCTGAGTAGATCCTTCTTTTTGTTATTTTTGCCACAACGATGCATTCGTCTTTGTCAGAAACACAAGACCAAAAAATTTATCTACTTCTGACACCAAATGTAAAGGACCAAGACATAAATGGACAATTTACAGCTATTAGTATGAAAATGTTCCACTGTAAGATAGAGCTCCTCAGTTCAGGACCTCGCTGAGCTTCACTACATTCTGCTGATTAGACTCTCCTGTTTCTCATGTCATTCAGTCACCTCCCCTGCAGTGAAAAGGTGGTCAGGGTTAGTACTTCTTTGTCAGATCCTGTCACACCCTTCATGCAGGTTTGCCTGTCCTCCTTCTGGCATTTGTTAGTTCCTGTCAGACATGCCTCAGTTCCTCTTGTGCCAGTTCCTCACACTCTCTCAAATAAACCTTCATCCCAACATTCAGCATCTGCTTTTGGATTCAGTTCCTCCTCAAGAAATGACAGTACTTGTTGTTTACATGGCAGCAAATGTCAGCACATGCATGAGCTGGTAAAAGGTTGAGAGCAGTGGGACTACAAATTGGCTCTTGCAACCAGATACTGCTTGTTCAATAATCCCACTATCCCCTCATCCTTACACACCCAATTCTTCGTACTCTTATTTCACACACCTATGTTGCTAGTTTCTCCCAACCCACTTCTGTTTTGTTTCCATGAACAAATTATTTTATACCCATCTACGTAGCCATTGGATATCAGTTTATTTTCTTTAATAGGACTTCAATGATTTATGGAGATAAATGTCCATAAAGATGCTCAAATCTCATGAAAATTTTCAAATAATAGTAATTTATTATTTAAATCTTTTTATTAAACCAACCACTCATGGAAACAACACAAACATTTCTGAACAAGACATTGAGAGCAACTCTTCTGTCTTTGGCAAAGCCATTTCTCCCTCTAGTGATAGACTCATGCATTTGTTTTGATTGTATTTATCCAGAATGTTCTGCACTACAGTCCACTTCCTGCTTTTGGAGCTGTCTCAGGCCCGCTTGGGGTTCACATTAGCATTTGAACCACACCAGAGTTCACTTCAACCGAATCGAGACCATGTTTGTAGGCAATCTTGATTTTACTTTTTCGAACCTTAGGAGAGTTCAATTACGGATTCAGACCTCCCCAAACAAACCAGACTTTTTAGGTAAATGAACTAGAATTCAAATAAAGTGGGCTAAACAGGCTGATGTGAATGTATCCTAAATCCTCATCTCCACAACATTTCACCTGCTTTTCTAATTTGGTGGCTGGGTTGTCAAAATTTGACATTTAAGTTTCAAATGTGACAGATGACAGGAAACGTGCCTCAGGAAGCAGACAAGATCTTGACTCTGTGTTAAATCAGTAATCTTTCTGTCAGACCAATGCATTTTTGCGTGTGTGAGTGCATGGCCTCTTCATTTAATGGGCTTGGATGTTCTTCTTCTTCTAGTTCTTAATACATGTCAGTTTAATTGGCAAAGTGGATCCAGGATCCCCTCCAAACCTTTTTAATGAGTATGAGTTTCTGTGTGTGTTCCCATGCCGGTAGTATCTTTGTGTTCATGCTGGCGGTCAAGAAGGGTGCCTGGGAGAACCGGACTGGTGTTTGATTGGCGCATGCCGCTGAGATCTGCTCCTTCCTGTTAGAGTACGCATCACTTCCTCTCACCCTGCCCAAAGCGACTGCCTTGCCATCTCACAATCACTCTGACACCATTCCATCCCTTCTCCTTATTTCTTCTTCTCTCCTCTTTTCTCGTGACTTAGTGTCCCTCTTACCCACAGTCTCAATGTCCAACTTTTCTTCAGATTCCTCCTGATTCTGCTCACATTTTACTCTATTTTCTCCTGTTTTTAACTCCTTTTTGGTTTTATTTGGTTCATTTTAATGGTCATTTCACCCCTGTCTTTCTCCATTTGTCCATCTCTAAGGTCCATCCCAACTCTCCTAAGGCCACTTTTGTTTTAACAACATGACAGCCAGTTCATCATCCGCATTGAAGCATCACTTTGCCTTTTACTCCCTGTTTCTCTCCCCTTATCTACCATCCAATTTCTCCCTCTCCTCTTCTGACCTCTTTCTCTCCCTCCATTTCTGCTCTGCATTCAAACTTCCTACTCCTCATCTTCCTCACCCCTTCCTCTTCCCCTCCTCCTCAGCTGCTCTCCCTGAAGACAGAGCAGAGTCATCCAGGCAGAACAGCCAGCATGTTCCCCTATTCTCTTACTCCATCTCTGCTGCAGAGCGCTCTGTTTCTCACACATACATCCTTTCCTCAGCCTCAGCACACATTATGTTAACATGCACTTTCAATGTCTTTGCTACTTTTTAATTTATCGCCTTATGTCCCTTCATCTTTTGCTGCTTCATCTTCTCTCCCTCCTTTCTTTTTCCTTTAAGGCATTTCTGTTTTCCCACTTTGCTGAAGGATCCTTCAGGGATTGCTCAGAATTTTAAAGAGAGGTTCTGTTAAAGTTTTTTAAGAAGTAAATATCTTTCTTTGAGCAGTTAAGTCTCTCGCCGTTTTCCTCTCGTACAAATTCTCAAATTGGTCCCAGAGTCTAAAGCTATGGGTTCAACTCCTACCATCTTTAAGGTGGCCGAACTAAGACTAAGTTTAAAATCAATAAAACTCATGCAACATGCAGTGAACCCTCTATAAAATAAAATGTCAGAATTAATTTTTCTCTAACAAAATTGTTTTGTTTTGATAAAATTAGCTAAATACTGGCATGTGGTTCAGAGGTTTCATAGAAGGTGTTATTTAATAGAGCAAAGTATTTCTGAATATATCAAACTTGACTTAAAAGAAATGTAACTTCATAATTTGTTGGCTTGTAATTGGCCTTTGTCTCTTTAAAAAGCTCCTGCTTTTTCAGTATGTCACCACAACAATAGCAAAGGTGCAGTTCCATCAGGTGTTTACTAATTGCTCCTGGCTAGTCTGGAGGAACTGGATTGGGAAAGCATGGGGGTGGGGGTGCTCTGTGAGGCAGAAGCTCCACTTTTGGTGAGAGAATAACATTATACCATGATATATAGAGCTAAAAAATTTTGATTTAATATAATACCTCCTTTCCTGTAATGAGTATGACTGTAACTACTTTACTGGTCACATTAATGAGGAGACACCAGCAGAACAGAGTACTTAGAACATAATGTAATCAAATGAAAACTGTTAAATTGGAATATGAATAGATTTCATTTCAGTTCTGAAGACATTCATTATCCTTTTCCCCTCTTGTGTCAGGCTCTGTGACCATGTGACTGTCTTTCTTGGCTCATCAGAGTTGTATTCTGGTCCAAACATACAGTACAATGCTAAACTCTGTACAGCATGAATGCTTCCTCTGTCCTTCGTTAAAAAAAAGTTTGTTTTACTGGGAAAGTTTGGAGTCCTGCAGGAGAAGTTGCCCATCTGACTAGTCTTAACTAAAGCCATAAAATCAGTCTACTACCAGATCTTATGACCCATTTTAACGACAAGTGACCCAAATGTTCTGCATGCAGAAAATCTAGGTTTTCTTCAGTGTGCTTTTTTAAAAGTTGGATTGGAATTTCATAATTTTGTGTCCTGTTGAGATGTCCATTATAAGTTTATGCTTGAAATGTACTTCTCCATATTTACCTTAATGCAACTCCAACCTCAAAAACTTCTGTGCTATTTATGGGAATGCTATTTTAAACCTCAGATGTCAAACGCCAACTCTCAAGGGCCACTGTCCTTCAGCTTTTTGATGCTTCAGCTTTGACCTACCTGAATCAAATATTTAAACCATCATTCGGATTATGTAGAACACTGTTATATGAGGAGGTAATTCACCTTTTTGGTTAAACTATATTATACCCCAGTCCACTTCTATAAGTAGTCACAAACCCTTAACCAGTATGAACTGCAAGGCCTAATCCTGGATGTAGTGGGATGTAGATATGATGCATAACTAAGAAACATGCAAACGCAATAAAAGTCATCACTAAGATCTGGGAAATATGTTTCCCCCATCTGATGAAGAAAAATGTGCCTTCAGCCAGCTTTCATCATCAGCTTCTTTCGGAGATAACTACAGGCAAAAGCTGGTGTATTAATTCCCATGTATCTAATCCTCTTTGATGAGATGGCTAATACTGCTGTTTTGCGGTAGAGCCATGAAAAAAGAGAATTAGACATGAGTGGTTAAATGAAATATGATAAGAGATATATTTATTCACATCAACCATGCAAAATTTTTGCTTGCTGGAACTTTCAAAGTTTTTTGAGGGGGCGACCCTGATTAGACGTGTAGTTCACACTACACTACACACTACACGTCTAAGCAGGGAGGCTGCAATCTGATGCTGAAAATACCTTTGGGTTAAATTTGTTATACTGGGTTATGAAGTCAAAATTGATCTCATTATCAAATCTAGAAAATTTTATCTAAAGCCTAGATAAAAGGGAAATCTTTTCTTTTTAGAAACTGCAATTTGCCTGTGCAGTGTCTAAAAAGTCAAATTTCAGCTGAGGTCTTTCTCTTTACGTTATGGTTATTGTCTGTACATCAGTGACTTTAATCTCCTATTTTCCATTAGAGATGATACTGTATCTTTCTATTTTGCTGGTAATTAGCTGAGGATCTTTTGTCATTTTGTCTGTTAGCAGCAGAGGTGGCCACAATGTCCTCTTGTAACCCTGAATAGGAAGAAGATCAGTCAAATGAGATGCAAAACAGCGGCATAAAATAAGCTTTAACAGTTCAGTGTTAAGATGTTAGAAATTTTGATAACACTTTATTTGACGGATTGTGAATAAGACTGTCATGACACCGTCATAAACATGACATAACACCTGTCATTAACATAAGTAAGTCTTCATGAACTGGTTACACTGGATTTTATTTAGGGGCAATAGATTAAAGGTGTGTGACTACACATTTTTCCGATTTTTATTTGTGAAATATTTTGAAGATGTTGAAAATCACATACCCATCATCCTTAGCTGACATTTCTAAATGTTTTGTGGCTGCAACGTGACAAAATACAAAAACATTTAAGAGATATCAATGCTGGAAGTGTACTATGCATAAAAAGATACGTTATTTGTCCTAATGTAAAAAAAAAAAAAAAAGTAAAGACTGTCTCTTCAAATACAAGCTTGCAGCTGGTTAAGCAGGATTCTGCAACTAAAATCTCTGCATCCTGTTCTACTTTCAAAACTCTTGGAACCACAAGTAAGCCTGCACTCTCAGAGCAAAGCACTCTGTTAGGATTATATGTCAATATAAGGTCTTTAAGATACAATACAGTTTGGTCATTAAGAGATTTATATCTAGTCCTGGATTTTACAGGAAACTAGGAACATCCTGAATTACAATAAAATAACATCCGCATGAACTACTTTAGCTGCTATGCTCTCAGACAGAAAGCCCATTGGTGTTTACTCTATGCTAGCAAGGTTTCCTTAAGGTTATAAGAAGGCAAAATGATGCAAATTTATTTTGGCATTATGGTTTTATCAAAACAGAAAGATTTCAATTTGTCTAAAATCAAAATGAGAAAGTTTTATGCTAATAGTTTTTAAAACTGTACCAAACTACACGCCCAGTGGAAATATGAAGAAAACTCAAACCAAAAGTATTCATTATGTTAAATAACAGTGAAAGACATCCTCTGACCACTGTACACCTGCTTAAAAATGTTTTCTGTATCTTGATCGATTCTTGAAGTCACAATAGGGAGGATGAGAATCATAGTAGCAACAATTTAGAATAGCATAAAGATTTATACAGAAATCTGGCAGGAAACAAAAAAGAGAATATGCTGTTGTCAGGACATGCAGGGGTGCAAAAGTACATTTATTAGCCACAATGGAAAGATGACTCGTCTAGCAGACAACCAGTATCTACTGTAAATGGTTCTAATGTATACACACTAATATATTTATCTTAACTCTCTGAATTTCTGCACAAGTAAACTGCCCTGGTTGACAGAGACACGGAGGTGACTGTGAAATCAGCAAAAGGAAATAAATACTGCATGTGTAAAGCATAGGTATCTGGAAATATAATGGTGCATTTAATATTTAAACCTACTACCAAGTTGGAAAAAATGCATGAGAAGTTTCATCACTTCTTTCTATTCCTACAACTTAAGACATGACATAAAGTCAGGTGTTGTAATAATTTTTTAATTGTACAGCAGGTACACTGATTTATGAAGATGATATGGGATGGTTTATAACCAGCATCATAAACCCAGGATGTTTGTTGATAGTTTGGTCTACAGTTAAGATCCTAGATTTTCTTTAAGAAGTTTCTGCTCTTTCTGACACTCCACCTTCATTACATTGTTGCAACAACAGAACTCCTCCATTATGCCACTTTCAACTGTTCTTTGGAGCGTTGTACTGAGAAGCAGTTTCTATGATAAGATGTATAGTTCCACCAGGTGGCTGCTGCCGGTAGTCTGAAGGAGCTGAGGGGGCTGGGGTGATCTATGAGGCAGAAGCTCAGCTGGAGACTGCAGCTCCTGCGAAGAGCATTGTGGAAATAGGCAGCGCTTTTTTGAGAGCAAGCATTTAGATTTCCCTGAATGGCGCCCACAGGCAATTAAAGGATTTCTTAAACATGGACAGGCATGATTTTGATGAGGGAATAATATTACAGCACAATATGAAGCTCAAAAAAGTCGATTTTTACATAATACCCCCATTTAAATCCAAATCCATACCTATTCTTCTGTGTGCTTGACTATTTTTGACAGTGACTCTAAAAAAAAAACTCCCAAAGCATCCCAAAATAACTTTTGAAGTGCAAAAAATAGAACTATTTTTAGCAGGTACTTGAAAAGCATAACTCTTCAGATCTGAGTGCAGCACATGAAATCTTAAAGGTGAGCGTATTTATGGACATCATGCTCACCTCTAAATATCTGTAAATTGTCTTGTGAGTAAAACCAGAACTCCTGGTGTGGATGATATGTAAAGCCTCTGACCAATGAAATAATGTTCTCTCTCTTTTTTATTATCATTATGTTGTAGTGATGAATACTAACCACACTGATTTAACCATGGTGTCATGGCTTTGACAACCGGAGGGAACAGACCAAGGTCAGCCACGATGGTTGTGATGATAATGAGACCAACTAAAACTTCATGTTTATGAAGGAGGCAGATGATGACGTGTGTGTATGTGTGTGTGTGTGTGTTTCCACATTAGTGGGGGAAACGTGAAGATAAAGGGGACAATGGTGATGGAGGAGAATATGAATCCCATGTATGTGCCTGTTTCAGGAAGTGACACCGCGCAGCGAGCCATCTGTCCGCAGATTAATCCTGGCTGTGCTTAGAGATATTACCAGCTGGCTTATCGCCGTGGCAACAAGCCTTCAATCCTAGTCGAGCGGAGCCACCATGTGACCTCGCATGAAAGGGGGTGGATGGGGTTTGGACACTCGCAGGTTCCGAAATGGGAAACACCTACATGCTGTGCGTTTTGTGGATGCTCTCACATCGTAGCAGCTCTGTGTGATCTATGTGTTCCTAAAAACAGGAGGTCATAAAAAGCACGCGACTGCACACACAGATATGGTTCCTGTCCTCCCATCAGTGGCACGGTGGAAAGGTTTTAATCCCGCTGAAACGTTTCAGAGTCACCTACTGAGTTCAGAAATGTCATTACGCCAACCAGCTGTGCTGCACACATCTCTCTGCAAGTACTGCTTTCTGTCTGCTATATTTAGACCTGTATCAATACAAGCTGATGTCACCTGACTCCGTTTCCTTTTACACCACTAAATCTTTTTATTCTTTTTTTTGTTTTGTTACTTTTTTAAATCACATCACTCCCACACACTCACATTCTCTCCATAATTGTCAGCATTGTGCAGGAATTACCACAATCTCAAACATACACTGGTACAAAAATAATACATACAGTACCAGCTTAGCTCACTGAATTCCTTAAATAAATAAATGTAATTTTATTGCAGCTGCATAATCTCACACTGAAAATTAAGAAAAATACAATTTTTAACTTGAGTACACTTCTTCAGTAATTGTTTTCAACAGAATTACAGCTGCTTTGCTAGGTAGGACAGAACCTGCTCTTCTTCTTCAACATTTTGCTAGGTTAAAGCACAGCTACGCAGCTGACTTTGTAAGTTCTTCTATTATATTTAAGACATCCCTTGGAAGAATGTTCATTCCAGAGAACTATTCCTTGGCTCATTTGAGTTTGTTTCCTGCCAAAAAGAGGAAATGATGACATATTTTCACCGAGGGTGTTTTCACACCTCATAGTCCGGTACTCGGCTCAATTGGGGACCAAAATTACAACATTTTTGTTACATTTTCAGCTGCTGTGGTTCGCATTCACACGGCACTGAGACAAACGACCCAAGCTAACTGAAAAAGTTGTTCCCCGGTCGCCTGTGGTGACGCTGCACCAAGAACTACTGAAGGAAAAACCTCTGAAGAAGACCAGCGCAACTTCCTTCTCCACAAAATGTAAACAAAAATGGATTTTAGCGGTTGTGAGATTTCGTCATCGATACATTACTAGTTTGGACATCGCCTATTAGCCGTTAATGCTAACGGCTAATTGGCGTTAGCATTAGCCGTTAGCTATTACAGGCGCCATTACTGTGAGCTATTGAGTCATGTCCACAAAACCACACTGTTCCAAAATGATCGTAGTGCCCTTATTTCTTACCCGATTTCTATGAATATAGCTTAAATTGCAGCATTATTAATATATATCGACATAGAGTAATATATTGACCAGAATGCCCATTCAAACTGCCTTCAAACCGCATCATTGTTTGCTTCAACCGGACCGAGACATAGGTTTTCAGGCGGGTCAGAGTCCGCTTTTTCAGTCCGCATGAGAATTTAAATTTGCATTTACACTCCCCAAACGAATCGGACTTTCTAGACAAACGAATTAGATTAAGGTAGAATTAACAGCCCTGCTGTGAATGCACCCTAAAAGTCCATCTAATTTTCAGTCTACATTTCCACATCCCTGATTTTAAATTGTGCTGCTGAAAGAAAACATGCATTTGTTTCAATCATTTTGGAGCATTTTTACAGGGAGTACTGATAAAACTGGTTGCCACTTAAAGGTCATAAATCAGTAGACACAAGTTCACCTCAGGCTTGAAATAACATTCAAGGTTTTATTGAGGCTTTCCATACGTACACCAGTCAGAAATATACAGTGGACCTTTTAACAAAGGTCTGTTGCTTACATTATCTAATCTGCAGTCATGAATGTTAAATCTTTTTAATGAAGGTCACGAAGCGTGAGCGTGTTTGAGTGTGCAGTACATCGTTTGTGTGTTCAGTCCAAGTTTTACATCCAAGCAGATGTCGCAGATAAATGTAATTTCCAAGGGTTGAAATCTATCTCTTCTTTCACATATCCTAAATATTCATCTGTCAGGATGCCAAATATTGGCCACATTTCACTTTGCTCCCCAGCTTCCCTCACATGTAACCATTCAGGCCTTCATCCCGTCGATATTCACAGTGTGACACAAAGGTACCGTGATCTGGGGTTTGTGATGTCATGGTCAAAAAAGGTGAGATTTGACCTGAGGAATATTTAGGATCAATGTCTCAAAAACTCTTACCATTTGATTTTACAGAGGGTAAAAGCTGCATGGTGAGATCTGGGCAGTGATTTAAAGTGCGCTCTCACAGCCTCTGCAGTTAGTGTAAAAAGACAAAGTAATCACAACTGATATCATGGCAGATTAGCTCAGAGGGTGGATTCCTGAAAGCTGAAAGGGTTACACTTGAGCCCGTGAGCATCAGTATGCAGCGCCTTGCAAATATATTCATATCCAGGTAACCTATTTGACCATTTGGCATGCTGACCATTTGATGTGTGTGTGCTAAAAAGTAGCACATACAAGTTAAGAGGAAGGAAAATGATTGGTGGTTTCTTAAAATTTCTTAATCACAACTAAAATTGTAAAAATTGTGGCATGGAGAAGATTTACAAAATGGAACAAGTGATTCAACTTAAATGTTGCATTAATTAGTCACAAGTAGCCAAATTGAATTGATCTAAGTTGATTAAGTTTATTAAGTTGTCAAGTTAAACTGATGCAATTACAGTAAATTTGACAAACTTCATTCAATTAGTTATGGCAAAATATCAAATTTTTTTAAAGTTGGAGCTCCATTCAAATTTTTCAGTGCAGATGGAAGCATCCTGTTGATTGATGATTATTGATTTTGCACATTTATCAAGTAGAGAAAAAACACAGTTGAAAGAAAACTATAAGAAAGCAGCAAACATGGAAGGTTTTCTGATCAGAGAAAAAACAAACACAACACTCTGAAGACACCATGCCCACACTGAAACATGGTGGTGGCAGCATCATGCTGTGGTTGGTGGGGGGGAAACAAGAGGAGTTACTAGACTGCGAAAGACTTGGGACTGAGGTGGAGATTCACCTTCTAGCAAGAAAAGTGACCTCAATTCTGCAATGGGATGCTTCAGATCACAGCATCTTATTCTGTTTAAACTGAAACAGATTTTTCTTTGCAAAAAGTTGTTAAAACCATACTCTACTCCTTCCACTTGACAAATATGCACTGCGTTTGTCGGTCCATTACATAAAATTCCAAATAAATGCACTGAAGTTTGTAGTTTAACATGTGGAAAAATTCAAGAGGTAAGAGTAGTTGTGCAAGGCGCTGCATGTTAGGGCTTTAGAGGGGAGATGGGAGCTTTTTGTTTGACAGTATGATGAAATATAAAGCTCAATGTTTGTATAAAGACACTTTTTAAATGACTTTTTTTCCCATTAATCAAAGCACATAATAAAGCTTTTCACGTTAAACAAGATATCTAATTTCTCGTTTAAATACAAAGAAATTTTCAATGTCTGACCACAAATGATTGTGATTAATCTTGACTCACATTGTGCTCTTTCAAAATAATGTGGCGAGTCAAGCTTGATTAAAATTTTTTTAATATGGCTTTTTAGTTTGGAATGAATAAGAAGCCCTTTGACGTTTAATGACGGGCGTTTCTTTTAAAACTTGCTGGGAGCCCTTAGGATTGGCTACATAATGTGATTACTAAGTTAATCTAAGGTCCTCCTGGCAGCAGCTTAAAGACTAACATAGAGGGAACAGTACAATCCGTGTTAATGAATGAGACAGCTCATTATGTCGCATTCCTGAGGATTCAAATGGTTTGCTACTGTG
>CAEFZX010031682.1:0-10696 GCA_903066825.1 Alfaro cultratus
TTTTACACATTTTCCAAAACTGTAACTGTTTTAGTACAGTATGATATAGTCTAAAACAGTTCAGCTGTGCAAAAAAAAGTAATATTCGAGCTTCTCCTCCTGCTATTGCAATCTGCAGAAATGCACCGCTTAACAACTACTGAGAGCCAGGAGATTCTCTACGCTGTGATGATGGCAGAAAAAACAATGTAGTGGTCTAGGAAAACAGTTGATCTGCAGTCATCAGTGGCTATGCTAAGTAGCCAGAGCTCTCATGACATGCAACTCTATTGGGAATAAGCTCTAACATAGGAAATCAGTATTGAAATGTCTGATGCAGAAGTTTAATACAGTTGTAGAACTACATTAATGGTGAAGTGATTTTTTTCTAGGCCACATCAAGACAATGACTTTAAGAAGTTGGTTGTCAAATAGAAGAATTGGGGGATGGGTATTGCAATGTAACAAATACACACACACACACACACACACACACACACACACACACACACACACACACACACACACACACACACACACACACACAGTAAATTCTGCAGAGTTAAATCAACACTATGCCGAATCTATTTGGTCCTTATCAGAATTGGTGTTAATTTAACTCTTTTCAGAGTTATTTCAACAAGAAACTGGGTAGTTTTAACACTTGAGAAACTTAGAACTACTCAAACTATTGTTGAAATAACTGTGTGTATATATACACACACACACACACAAAAATTCCCTTCTCACCCACCGCGGGTGGTTTCTTCCTCTGAGCTCCATAGTTTATCTGCTGAAGAATGAAGAATCCTCCCATCCTGAAGTTCATGAACATCAGTCAAAAAGTTTCAACATCTGCCCGCCCGCCCGAAAAGTTACTTTTTAGTTAGTCTTATTTCAAGTGTGATGAGTTATTTTCTCTAGAAACTCGACCAAAATGACTTGGTAAGATTTAGTTTTTGCAGTGTGATGAGCTGGAGTGGATAACAATCCTCCTCCCTTCAATCCAACCACAGCGAGTCGATAAGAAAAACCTCAAACCGCCTTCAGCTGCTGCTGCGACGCTTCATAGAGAAACAATTCAACAGTTTTTGTACGAGTGTTTCTCACCGTGTTTACAGACCACAGTGACTGAAGTCGGCCTGAACGTTTGACAAAAACCTCTGAGCCTTACGATGAACAACACAAAGCTCTGATTCTTCCAGTCCTCATTATATATGGAGAACTTTGGAAACTAAAGCTGTTTTTTCAGACAAACACTGAATCACTGGCAACAACTATAACCCGATTGGTTGTTCCACAGGCTGTGACCTGCAGAAATCTAAACATTACAACTTAAAACGGCTCCTTCTGCTTCAAAATAAAGACACTGAAGACAGAATGTTTCTTCTGCTACTGGAGTCAACTAGAACTACTTCATGTAGAACAAAAGCTTCCAACTGATTTAAACCACCAAGTCATCAGTGCAGGTTGGAAAGACGTCAGCGAGTGGCGGCTCAGTTTCTAGGACGTTACTGGCTGCAGAGAAATTCCCATCCGTCCATTAACTACAGTTAACGTCTCACCAAAACCCAGAGACACGAAACCTCAGCCACTGGAAGCAGCCATTCACTTTGACCCAAATGGGACTTTTAAACATTCAAGTACAAGCCGGTTCTGTTCTTGCTGGAAGACCCAACAGAACCACTTCACCTGCCAAACCACACAAAATCCAAAGAATCTGAATCTTAAAGGGCCTCAGCTCCACGATGCAGATCTTAATGCAAAGAGCCAGTGAAAAATCTGACCTTCACTGGGAATCAAAATCTGACCTTCACTGGGAATCAAAATCTGACCTTCACTGGGAATCAAAATCTGACCTTCACTGGGAATCAAAATCTGACCTTCACTGGGAATCAAAATCTGACCTTCACTGGGAATCAAAATCTGACCTTCACTGGGAATCAAAATCTGACCTTCACTGGGAATCAACCCGACTGTTTCACAGCAGGTTTAAAGCCCAGATTCACAGGAACCAAATGATCCTGAAGGAAAAAGCTCCAGACTTCCAAAGTCCATCCACATGGGCTTGAGAGGAACGAGGTAGACGAGGGCCAGAGTCCAAGTTGAGTCTGAAGTCTTTTCCCTGGCTGCACTAAAGATCACTGAAGAGTCCAACAAACTGTTTCAGCATCACAAGAGCAGGAAATCTCAAAGACAAACTGATCCTCATCTTCACTCTGACTTCAAGATATTTCTGTAGCGGTGTGATGTTCCCTCCTGGTTCCTGGTGTCTATGATCCTGAAGTCTTTTGAGAGCTGAAGAAATTCCCAGGTTGCTGAAGACCCTGCAGTTTGCTTACAGTTGAGATTATGCAGCTTGGAGCTACCAGATGAATCAGGGATGCAACCAGGATCCTGTTTGTGGATTTGCAGGACCGAACTTCAGGTACAACCCAGCGACTGAGCCAGCAGGCACTCAGGTACACATCCAAACCAGTGGTCTCAGAAGTGACGGTTCCACATCCAGCTATGGTGTGTGAAGTGCACAATTCAGAGACTGAGGTCCAGACAAAAGTCAGGGAGCAAAATCATGTTTAATGCGAATTACGGCTGGAGAACAGAAAGTTCATGGACTGAGGAAATAACCGATCTAACGAACTCAGAGTTACATAGTTATTATATTCTCCTCTCTCTCAGCTAACCAAGGCAGAGACTTAATCTTCAAGGACCAAAACAAAGGAGAGAGGAACAGTTCAGCTCTGTTTGCTCATTCACTATCATGTCTACGGGAAACTAAACCCTCTGTCTCTGTGCTGGGAAGGACCTGGAAAAACAGCAGGTTCCCAGACGACCAGCCTGGAAAAGTTCAGCAGAAACCTGCTGTTGAAATAGTTTGCAGCCCCTCTGCAGTCACACGGAAAAACATCCTGACTGTGATACAATAACGTTACATTTATGTGATACATAAAGATGCAAATGAAACGTTTTCTCTTTAAAGAAAAACTTACTTCACAGGTGACTCATAAAGCAACATGTTGTTCTCTGCAGTGCAGACTGGCTCTGTGTCTCTGTGTCCTACATGGTTGCAGAAACTCCTCAGTCAGACGGTAGAAACCTTTCAGCGACGCCGAGGCTGCAGATTGTCCTTGAAAACAGGAAAGCAAAGAGTTTTGGATCAGGCTGTCAGAATTCGGTCTGTGTGGTTCTCTGTCACGTCCGGAGAACCCCAGAGCGTTTCACCTTACATTTAGACGTTCACCATTCATTCACACGCTGATGACAAGCTACTGATGAGGCTGCCATGCATCGGCGCCACTGGGCCCTCGGACCCACAGAGCAGGTGCAACGTCTTGCCCAAGGACACAGAGGCAGGTGGAGCGGGAATCGAACCCACTCCTACCATCGTCACCATCCCAGGTGACAACTTATGATACAGTCACACTTTGAAACAAATCTGGTGCAAATTTTCTTCAAAATGTGCGCAACCATTTGGCTTCAGGGGGTTTTAAGTTTGAAACCTTGAGATGTTTCTTGGCTCCATGTCCAGAAGCCTCACCTGCCCAGCGCTGGAGTCCTGCCACAACCTTTTCCTCACCTGAAACCCAAAAGCTTTGTTTGAATTGTTCGACCACATGGATTCAGCATCTTGGAGCCCAGAATTGATGGTTCTGAAACCAGAGTGGATACATTTCAAAATGGCGTTTTCCTGTTTGCATGTGTGCATGAAATCCAGGCCTTTTTTATTTTGAAGCCGACATGTTGTGGCTCCATCTCTGTTGTGTTTGCATCTGACTCCCTCAAATGACAGACATGGGGCAGTTGGGTGTGTTTTTGGTCATTCTGTAGCAGGTTACAGCGCCCCTCAGTGGCCTGGCATACCTACTGCACCATTTTCTGTTGCACCCTGCTGTGTGGATGCTCCTTTCTGTTCTTGCAACTTTTCCATGTTTGTCTGTGTAGACGGGGCCTAAAACAGGAATGTTAACCGTTTTTTCCCTGCGTCTACACAGAAAATGTTTATTTTCATGTTCACAGAGAAAGCAGACATTTGTGAAACCGCTGATGCATTTTCCTCTAACCTGACCTACGACCCCAGAAACTTGCTAACCCTGGTGGTTGGCGCTCAGCGTCCCGCCGTGGTTTTGAGTTTGAAAATGTTTTAAGTTGACAGGAAATTTTAAAATATCACTTGATTATGTGTTATTAGAAGATTAATATCTGAATACCAACTTTAAAGTCTTAAAAATGCAAACATTAAAAAAATTAAATAAGCAATGCTAAGCCTGGTGTAGTTGAAGTAAAGCCTGGTGGGCTGCCAGGCTTCTAATACCCTGGAGGAAACCTGATGTATTGGCACAGCAGCAAAAACCTCTACAAATCTCCAATTGTCTTTGTTTTTGTTTAGTATTTTTATTTCAGTGTTGCGTTATGTGGATGCTTTATTTGCATATTTAATGTTTAGCGCCACTTACAGGCCTGGTGGAGTAACAGCAGCAGTTCGGTTCTGACTGAAGCCGGTTCTGTATCGATGATCATATCTGACCCACATGAATGGCTCAATGTTCCCTGAATATGTAATTATTAATAATAAGTTTATAGATACTGTATCAGTTTTGACAGTTAACTTTGAAATCAGTTTTGATTTTATTCATGTTTAGTTTGTTAACAGCCAAAGTAAAAACTCACATGCATAAATATCCTGGTAGAGATGAAAATCCAGACTGTGTTTCATATTACAGGTGACAGTTTTTTCTAAATGCTGATGAGGAAAAGCTGCAGCGTCGCTGTCAGTCCTCAGTGTTCAGGCAGCTGGTTTCCTGCTGCAGGTTTTTGTTGGACGGTTTCTCACCGTGTTAGCTGGGGTACCACTCTGACTGAACCTGCACACGCAGCGCAGCAAAAACCTCCAGGCTCCCCTCATCTACCTGCCAAACCCTTAAATGGAGACCCAAACAACCGGAACCAAGCTGCGTTTCAGGTCAGTTCTCTACATGCTCCTTTATAAAGAAAACCTGAAACTTTCCTTCACTTTTCTTCCGCTCACGTCTCTGATCTGCTTCTGATCAAAGTCTCATCGGTGTGAAATCCTCCCATTAAGATCCTAACAACATCTCCTTTAATGCTCCAGGTCTCAGAACTGCAGCGTTTGTGGTGGAAGAGGATTTTTCTCCTGCTTGCTCTCCTCTGAAGTTGCTCTCAGCTCTCAGGTTTTTGTACCAGGCTGTCGTACTGTGATGCATTGACGTTCGGAAAGCCGATCCAACTCTCCGTCTCTCCTAAAGGTAAAAACACGTCACCAGAAATACAAACCTTTACTGCATTGATGCAAATTTAGATCCAAACTTAAATGTTTTATCTTCCAAATGCATGAATGATCTGAGCTGCACTCGTTTCTCTGTAGAGATGAGCAAAACCAACATCATGAGGGATGTTCTGATTTATCTAGAAAGTTGTTCTGATTTATCTAGAAAGTTTATAAGAACCCAAACTTTAACGACATCATGCTTTTAAAATCATATTTATGTTGTGATGTGGCTTTAAGGCAGGGAGAAATAAATCCCTGCCTTAAGTTATTAAATGTTTTCTTTAAGAAATAAAGATCCTTGTTTTCAGTATCCAAAAATAAATGTTTTAAAATAGTTAGAATTAAAGTATCAGTGTGAAAATATTGACGTTAGACAAAAATATATTTAATTGATGTGATGCGGATAAAGCAATGAGTTAATAAACCTCTGAAATTATTCTTTGAACGTTTTAGTAACTTTAGATTTTGACTCTTGGATCTGAAACTTAGTCTGAGAAAAATATTGATTTGATTTATTGGAATAATTGAGTCGTTTCTAAAATGACAGTTTAGATCAGAAACTTATCAATAAAAATATTGAATCTGCACTAAAACTGTAACTTTTTGCTCACAGTAGAGATAAAATTATCCAGGAACAAAAACTTAAACCTGAAGTTATAAAAGACAAAAAATACAGAATCATTTTATCAATTTACTTTCGAAAAAATAAAACACTTTTATTATAATAAAGTGTGTAATATAATATCTAAACCAGGATTTCACTTTTAAAATGGTTTATAACATAAAGGCTCATAAAACGTAACTGTTTATATAACTTCATAAAATGGAACAAATAAATGAATGTTAATATTTAAAGTCTTGTTTAAAACCCAGAATATTAATTCAACCTGTGAATAAACATCCAGTTTGTTCATTAAACCACAAAATCAGTTTTAATCATGAATTGTTTTTAATCTTATTGTTAATGTTTCCTCTTGATGCAAAACTTATTATCACCTAAAGTCTAATATTCAACATATAACAGGCGAAAAATGCTTTCAAATCAAAATCTGTTTAATGCAGGATAACATAATTTAACACGATGTAACTGAATCAAACCTTCATATTTAGTTTTACTGCCATTTATTTCTGCATTAAAATGAATATTTTGTCAGAAATATGGTGCATTACTTTAATGTTTAGGATTATTTTGTAGTGAAATCTTCATCATAGAGCCAGAAAACAGTGAAATGATGATTTAATGTTTAATGTATTAAATCAAAGTCATTCTTGAACAAACTGGGTTTCATGCATTTCGTCCTGAAAATGATCAACTATTGAATTATTAAAGTTTATTTGAATAAATTCCCTGCAGTGTTTTTAAGTCCAGTCTGAAGTTTTTCCATCTTGGTTTGTGTTTAATGTTTGACCCGGTTCTGGTTCCGGTTCTGGTTCCGTCCAGATGACTCCCCGGTCAGTCCAGCCCTCTTCCTGCTCAGTCGCCTGCAGCCTCCCGGTTCCTCCCAGGAAGTCGGGTCCCAGTCGGGTCCAGATGTCTGTCTGGCTGCAGGTTTCCGTCCAAAAGGGGGCGACATGGTTCTGGAAACGACGGGGGATCCGGTTCCGGTGAAAACGAGTCCGGCCCGCCTGTCAGCGACCACCAAGACCTACTTTTACCCCGGCTTCAGCAACGGCACCATCAGGTCCTGCAGGCTGGACGAAACGACGTCCAGCGGCGAGAAAACAGGTATGAAACACCTGGAGGCTCATCTGACCGCAGAGGTCCGGTTACGGTTCTGCTCAGCAGGTTCTGGACGACATTCAGGAGCTTTTTACCTCTGATTTCCTCTCACAGGTGATCAACCTGACAAGATTTATCCAGGCAAGTCTACACACACCTGAACACACACCTGTTTACTCCTGAACACACACCTGTTTACTCCTGAACACACACCTGAACACACACCTGTTTACTCCTGAACACACACCTGAACACACACCTGTTTACTCCTGAACACACACCTGAACACACACCTGTTTACTCCTGAACACACACCTGAACACACACCTGTTTACTCCTGAACACACACCTGAACACACACCTGTTTACTCCTGAACACACACCTGAACACACACCTGTTTACCTGTTTTAATGATGCTTTTCTGCGTTTGGTTCCTGGTTTCTGTCCGGGTCCAGACCAAGCCAAGCAGAACTTCTTTGTGCTGCTGGTCTTCGCCGTCCGGCTGATCGTCACCAAAGCTGTGACCTTCAACGTCATCCTGACCATCAGAACCTTGATCATGTGACCCTTCTGGGCCGCCGTCCGGACCGACTGCGGAACAAAGCAACGCATCACGGCAGATTTGATGAAAAATAAACCAGAAGGAGAAATGGGAAGAAACTAAAAGTTAAAATATTACATTTTTGTGTTTTATTGGATTAAATTGAGCAGCGACTCAAACTGAGGGAATTTTTCACCCAAATAAAAAAACAAAATACTGAAAAAACCAAAACATGATCCTGTTTTTATCAACTTAAATTTAATTTGTTTGCTTCTTACAAATATGCCTCAAAACAAAGTTTGCAAAAGAAAATCACTGAGAAATAAATAAATAAGGTTATGAATCATTTAACAGCTTCTGTTTATATAATGTTTTAATCTTTATGTCTTGAACATAAAATTCACAGAAACAAAGAAAACAGTTAAATTGAATATTCTTTATGGTTTGAGCAGAAACGTTGAACTTCATCATCACTTCATACGTTCACAGGATGAAACTGTGACATCAAGTTTTTTACAGGAACAAGTTTCAGCGTTAAAATCGTTCTTTTAACAATCATTTTGACTGAATCCTTTATTTTTCTGCTAGTTTTGCTTCAGTTCAGTCTCTGATCTGCTGTTTAGTGATTTTAGCAGGTTTGTGATGAAATGTGAAAACGGCAGGCGTTCCTCACGGCGCGGCTCTCCGACCTCCGCTTGATTCTTTCTGATTTAATCTTATTGATGAACTCGCTGCTGTTCATCGGTTTCCTGCTGAATTTGAGCTGTAATGTCTTCAGCCTCTGGCAGTTTGATCGGTTGGAACCACATTGGAGCAGGAAGCTGAAGCTGCAGATAAAATCAGAGAAACTAAACGGCAGCAGCAGCTCGGCTCCACATCAGCTTCCTCATTCAAACTTTATTCATGTTTTACTTCTCAACAGCTTCAATAAAAATCTAAAAAAACAAACTGCTTCATTGTTTTATATTTTAATGCATAGAAATAAATTCATTTATTAAAGTTTTATTTTATGAGAGAGAAACCTGCAAAAAAACAATCAGAAGAACTTTAAACTTTTATATTCAGGTTAAAAAAATCTTGTTCTGCTTTTAGATCAGCGTTTCCAACCCGGGTCCTCCAGCCTCACTGCTCTGCATGTTTAGGTGTTTCCTTGCTTCAGTCCAGCTGATTTCAATTGATGCCTGATTAACAGGCGTTTGTTGAACTGCAGTCAGTTGAATCAGGAACCTTTAAGCAGGAAAACCTCTAAAACACGCAGGACAGAGAGCTGGAGGACCAGGGCTGGGAACCACTGAGTTAGATGATCCATCATTTCCTCATGACTGAAAATTTATTTATTTTTGATCAAAAAGAAGAGGCGGTCACGATGGGGTCACACCGAGGTCACGATGGGGTCACACTGAGGTTCAGGTCTAAGGATGGGAACCAAGAATCTCTTCTCTACATGAACCAGTTCTTCAGCTCTTCAGTTCTCCTGATTCTGCTGGTTGGTTCCAGCATCCTGACTCTCTGCGCCCCGTTAGCTTAAGAACATTTCCAAGATGGCGTCTCCAGACGCTCCAAAGTTTAGTTGCGTTTCCAGGACCAGATGCAACCTGTGCAGAGCTTCAATCACAACACAAGGAGGTAAAACCTTCAACGTCCTCAGACGTCTGACCACACAGCCTGCAGTGATGGTCAGGCAGCTGAGGCGGAACCTCACCTGCAGTCCTCAGGTAAAGGTAAGCTAGATGCTAACAGCAATGAGAGAAAATCTAATTCTCCACTTCAAGTTAATACAGATGGATTTTCTTATTGGTAAATTCAGCAATTTATAGTCAAAATGTCTGAATTTACGGATTGTCTGTTGAAATAGCTGAAAGGCCAGGATGAGGCAGTGTTGCGCCTCACCTCTAGGGGCGCTGTGTCACTGAATGGAGCAGGCAAGAAGCGCATGTCTGTCTTCATATCGCCAATGTTCTTGTTTAATCACGTTTTGTACTTTAATGTTCCACAGTCTGACATGTTAAATGAATGTTTGACACATTTAGACTTTCTGATCTTGTGCAGGTGTGAAAATGACGAGGCAGGAAGTACCGTGCCTCACTGACAGGGGGCAGTGCTGAGCTTCAGACACAACCAGCAACATCTGCTCTTCTTCTACGCATTGAAACGATTGAAAACAGACGAATCAGAACCGCTTCAGGCAGCTGATGTTGATCATGAACAATTTTCAATTCTAACCAGAGAAGAAGTCAGCCAAACAAAACATTCATATAACAAAAAAAAAAGTGACCTCATTAAATATTTCATCTTTCTTGCTATTATATCAACTTACATTAGTTATGGTCAAAATTAAAACAGCTTCAGTTGGATTTTGGATTTGTACATCAAACTGATAGAGTCTGGGATTCAGGGATGTAAAGTGTTAGAGTGGTTGCTTAGCGACGGGGTTGAACTGTTGGAGTGGTTGCTTAGTGACGTGATTTAGAAAACCTCAAAAAACACGTGGAATCATGTAGGTTAGATTTGTTGAACGGAACCACTGCTATGAAGCTGTGGGTTCCTTTTCTGTGCCTTTTTAAGATCTGGTGTATTTTGAGGGATTAAAATGGAAGAGGATTATGGCCGCTGGGCGAATAAAAGGAATTCTGACTTTAATCTGAAGTGATCCAAAGTCAGAATTATGTGAAATCAGAATGCTAATATTAAAAAAAGAGAAAAAAAATCAAAAACCCAGTTTTTGATTGGGAGTGGTTGCTTAGTGACGGGGTTGAACTGTTGGAGTGGTTGCTTAGTGACGGGGTTGAACTGTTGGAGTGGTTGCTTAGCGACGGTGTTGAAGTGTTGGAGTGGTTGCTTAGCGACGGTGTTGAAGTGTTGGAGTGGTTGCTTAGCGACTGTGTTGAAGTGTTGGAGTGGTTGCTTAGCGACGGTGATGAAGTGTTGGAGTGGTTGCTTAGCGACGGTGATGAAGTGTTGGAGTGGTTGCTTAGTGACGGGGTTGAAGTGTTGGAGTGGTTGCTTAGCGATGGTGATGAAGTGTTGGAGTGGTTGCTTGGCAACGGTGATGAAGTGTTGGAGTGGTTGCTTAGCGACGGTGTTGAAGTGCTGGAGTGGTTGCTTAGCGACGGTGATGAAGTGTTGGAGTGGTTGCTTAGCGACTGTGATGAAGTGTTGGAGTGGTTG
>CAEFZX010031686.1:0-36270 GCA_903066825.1 Alfaro cultratus
GCAGAGTGTGTGCAAAGTAGTAATCACAGCAAAAGGTTGCTACTTTGAAGAAACTAGAATATAAGGCATATTTTCAGCTGTTTTACACTTTTTTGTTTAGTACATACTTCCACATGTACTATCCATGTGGAAATATGTTCCACATTCATAGTTTTGATGCCTTCAATGTGAATCTACAATGTCAATAGTCATGAAAATAAAGGAAACTCATTGAATGAGAAGGTGTGTCCAAACATTTGGTCTGTACTGTATGAGATAACAGGCTTTATCTAACATGACTCACTGATTATCTCCAATTTTATCTTCAGTTGATTGAGTCAAATTATATTAGAGGTATCATTACTACTTTAGTTTTAAGAAAATATTGTTTTTTAAAAAAGTACTCCTGACTCAGTGCATCTGTGTTTTTATTTTTCCAGTAAACCCCTCCTGTCTTTTTAATCCCCAGCTGGTTGCAGAAGAAAAGCCTTCATCCTGAGACTGGTACTGCTTCAGGTTTCTTCCCATTAAACACCAGCTGTTCTGATCCACTGTCACCACATGCTTGCTCAGTAGGAGCATCAACTAGATGCATTAGGCAAGCCTTCATTGAAGAGGTGACATTTTACCATAAAAAAATAAAAAATAATAAAAATCTTCCCAGTAAGATCATCTGATGATCCATTAGATCATCAACTGAATATGACTGTATTGTATTATAAGACTGGATACATTGCATTGCAATGAATTGGATTAATCTGAAATTACTTTGTGGTGAATTGGCACTTTATAAATAAATTGAATAACACTGATTTGATTCAGGATTCCTGGATCTCTCAGCACATGCCACAAAGCACATATGAGAATGTGGCAAACAGTATCACAAACAGTCACTGGATAGATAGATAGATGAAAGATGAAATATACAAACGGGCAGATTAATCAGCACAAACTCTTTTCCTACCGTGGAGCGCAGCAACACCACTTCGGCATCACGGGCTGTGGTACGGGTGCAGGTGGACTTGACGCACCATTCTGGCATCCAGTAGAGCAGCAGGAGAAGGAAGCCTCCGGTACAAAGTACACCAAAGCCTACAAGGGCCAGTCGCCAACGGCAGAGACGGTAGCCTTGCAGCTCCTATGTAAAGACAGGGGAAAGTTTGTAATGTGGAGAGAGAAAATTCTGGTATAGACAGTAACCATGTTTCCATCAAGATTTGTTTATGTGCATTCTGAAGTATCACATTAGAAATGGTTGATGGAAACAGCAAAATTTGAAATGATAAAAAAAGGTTTCATGCTTACTTGAGGTGATTTTTGGCTTTTTTTGAAAAAGAATTAATGTGGTAAAGGGAAGATGGAAATACATTTGCCGAATAAGTTCTGTAAAAACTTTCACATTCTTTTTTCTCAGATGTTCAGTTCATCTACTTTGAAACCTTTACTTCCTGTTTATTACAGCCATGTGTTTGTCAGTTGCATCAACATCTGACAAAATTACACTCTGCATAGCCTGGTTGATTTGCTCCCAACAAAAAGATGGAAACACACCTAATTCACATTTTCTTCTTTTTTCTTTGCAACATTTTAAAAGTTCACTGAAAATTTGCATGACAATTGGATGGAAATGTAGCTAGTGATGTTAAATCAGATGGGCGTACCATCTCCTCCTCTTCCCCCTTGTTGAGGATCTTGATCTCACCCTTCTCCATGTTGCAGAATAGTTTGTCGAGCCCCTTCCTTAGTCACTAGAAGCAGACAGAAAGATCAGAGATATCAGTATAAAGCAACATTTCTGCTCCACTTGTTTGCTACTGTAGAACTAATGATGACTGAAAAGAGGATGGACAGACGGCTCTTTAGAAAGTCTTTCAGGCACTGATTTTCTTATTTAAATAAAAAAACATATTATGGATGTTCATCAAAATGTAGTCACTAAAACCTTAAACATTAATCAGCCAGATTATGAATAATAAATACCACTAAACCACTGGAGGAAACAGAGAACCAAACAGTAGACAATGAATTACAAATTATGATATACAAAAATTTTATTTCACTTTCATCTGCTTATTCTCATAATCCTTTGAACTGATTCAAAGGATTATGTACAAACAATGGTATCAGCTATTTAAAATAACTAATTAAATATTGGCAATTGAAAAAACACTGAGTCTTGAAAATACTAGTAAGATAACAAATAATCGGGTGATGCTTCATGTACCTCTGTGTTGTTCAAAAGCTGCACTGTGTTATATGAAACCTAGAATTAAAGAGTCTAACTCCCAGCAACTAACACTGGAGGAAGCTTATCCATAACCTCCGAGCATGCCACAGCAGAAAAGCAGGAAATAACAAATAAGATTCAAATCAGCTTCTTGCGTCTTTGTTCACACACAAACTTTTCTGTGGCTCAAGATTGAAATAATAAAAAAACTTCCTGCGTTGATGTAATTGATTTTACGTCAATGCAAAATGAAATAAACTTAAAAAATAACCTGATAACAAATAAGAGGGAAGCTACAAGATAATAAAAGTTAAAAGTAATGAAAGGAAAACACATGGCACCGTCACCCATGCTAAGGCAGCAAAGGCTCTCCATATTATATCTGGACATGTTTGCTACAGGGTGACCACTCACTGTCCTCCACTCCCCCTTTAAAACACCCAAAAATCCTGTGATTGCACTAAAACTCAGATCTTATCAGGGGGCTACACCCAGGAGAACCTTTTCAGTGGCATACTCTGGGATATTTTACTTAGGACCAAGCCCTTCCTTGTATTTTCCAATGGCAGCCCTCCCCCTGGCCGGTGCAATGCGGTGGGTGCAACACAAGCTCAACATTCCTTCCCAAACTACTGCAATGAGTGGAAATACCAACAACAGTACATCACTGATTAAGTCATTTGCAAAGTTCCTATCCTTCAAAACTGAATTTAAAAAAGTATGAAGCAGTCATGGGCTGGTTGGTGGTTTAAATGGAAATGAAGGTCATGAACTCACACTTTACATGCTATATAATATTCAGATTGTTAAATGGAGTCTAACTGAAGCAAATCCTCACACTTGACAAAGTTGACAGGAAAAAATACTAAACGTTTGAGTTAGAAGCACAAACAAGAAAGAGAAAATAAAGAAATATATCTCACTACAGTTACTGTACTCTCAGATACAGGTAGTAAATATAGAAAGTATTAATCTGTGAATAAATCATCTGTTTTGATTCCCTAGCATCATCCCATCCTAGCTGTCTATAAACTGAGGCGGCTTGGATCACAGAGGGATGAAAGCTGCATGCCTGATGGCTCACTTCTGGGACAGACCTTCCCTGGAAATACCTTCATTAACAGTAAGTTACATAGTAACTCAAGCTAAAGTTCACAGGTTTCTTCACATTATTAACAGAACAGTTCTTAGAAACCCTGAGCACAGATATAGATATAGCATAAAACTAGTAAGAATTAGTCACATTTGTTAATTCACTCTAATACATGGCAAGTGCAGGGTGTAAAAAAAAGAAGAAGCATGTTTGACATTAAAGCCCTTTTCAGACACACTGAGGTCCATAACAATCACTCTGGTCTTTCACACAATTGTGTTTTACTCCAACAAAGAAGAATTTTAAATAGAGTCACAGTGCACAAAAATTACTTTACAAGTTCAAAGTTAATTAGGGAGTAATGTATTATATGAGCAGTTAACTCATCACTGCTCATCTTCACTTTTAATGTTACTTTGGTAAATAAAGATTACTGCAAACACTAAAACAGATCTGTGATTTCAAAGATCTGTCTCACCTATTCACACAGTTCTGTAGAATGCAGCTACAAATTATTTGCCAAAATATGCCTTTTCATAGAGTTTTTCATAAAGCATGTTTAAAATATAACATTTAAAAAAGTGCATTTAGGATAGCTGAAGTAGTTCAGCTACTTTTGAGTTTTTATTATGTAAAGCATCTTGAACCGCCTTGCTGCTGAAATATGCTATACAAATAAACTGATTGAGTACATGCTACTGGACGGCGTTTGTCAATCCAGGAGCTCCATTTTTAAAGTACAAAATCAAGAAGATCAAATTATTCCATAATAGGTTAAAGTTTCTCATTGGATTGTCTGCATTTGTCAAAGACTGATGAGCATGTTTTTTTCCATGACTGATGCTGATTAAGCTGAGTGCAGGGCAGCCCTTTGCTATATCAATATTGCAATATTTTTTTTTTTTCGCTCAAGTTCCTATTTTGCTTTTATAAACTAAATAAATGCCTAAATGTCGGCACCACAGAGAAGACGTATTTATACAACACACATTCTGTTTTGACTACATTGGACATTTTTTTCAGTTCAGTTATTCCAGACTTATAAACTAACTGTTTTACAAAGCAAACCATTAGAGGTTACTTATGTTAAAATGATAAATAACTGGCCTGATTATTGGACCAACTTGATACTCGGTCTAAGACTCGCTCCTACCTTGAGAACAAGGGACACGATGCCCCAGGCAGTCCACCTCCCCACAGGTAGCTTGCTCTCTCACAACACCAACCTGGAACCCTGAGAGGGGAGCCACACAAGAGAATAAAATGATTTTATTAAGGTTTCTTAACATTTCAGTAATAGAATTACATTTTCCATAAGCTTGAGTTTGATGTGAGATTTTCCTTAAAGAGTAACAGACCAATCAGTGATTTATTGAGCAGTCACAAAACCTTTTTTAAACTAACAAGGAAATGTCAAAGCAGATACCACGGTGTCATAAATACATCTGAACAAGTGTTTTGTATGATCCAAAATTCAACTAGAGTTCAGTTAACTTTATTTTTATCTTGACTGGTTAAAATTAACAGGTTTTGAAAACCCAGATGATGTCCTGCATGTCAAATTGGTTTGACATGCAGGAGAAATTGGTCTATTGAACATTTAAAAACGTTCAATAGATTGGTGACAGTTTGAACAACTCTCTATCAAAAGTTAGCGTTTATCAAACTTTACCGTATTCGAGGTGTCGGAACCGACACCAAGTCTGAATCTGATCTAAAGTAAAAATGTTCATATCCACACACTTTTTACATTAGAGGCAAAACACATTTATTTCAGTCCCTATTGCAGGATTTCTAGTGTATGAAAATCTAATGGAATTAATGCAAAAACAAATAAAATTATATAACATAACTTTTCAATTTATATAAAATTAAATAAGCGACATGTGACTAAATAAAAATTAGTAACTTACAAAAAACTTATTTCAATTTTATATGGTGCATAATGTTATGTCTTGAGTAATTTATTCTTTTAGAATAACTCTAGGAGAACAAACAGCTGTCATAAGCAGATAATTTGTCAGGCTATCTGCTGTCTGTAGTCATCTGCTTAGCAGACAGCTGGTTAGCAGGTTGTCAAATGTAGTTTGAAACAGTGTTGCTTTAATAAGAGTGGAGAGTGTAACTCTAGTTTTCAGACAACTGTATTTTTGTTTAAATTTTCTTTCATGTAACTGGAAGAAAAATGGAGCAGAATCAGTTGGCAGCAACAAGTTGAGGAGCAGCTACAGTGCACCATTCTATGCTGCAACAGTCACAGAAAACCCATGTTATAAAGCAATAGAAAACTTGTTCAAAGCACACCAGGATGATGTTCTATTTTTAATTTGGTGCTTGATCATTTAGAATAATCCCAATTATGACACTGCACAGATTATTTTGTTCCACAGCAGAATAAATCCCAACATACTGATGTATTAAATAAATTAAGGTAGAAGTTTAGCTTCACATTCTGAACCCAGTACTCACCAATCAAGAGAACCCATAGATTGTGGCCAAATGTGATTTAAAACACAGCAATAACACAAATGCAGCGTTACTTATAATGGTTCATTTTCTTTGTAATGAACCATTACAAAAAAATGGTTCTTTGTAATGGTTGCTGTTGGAAATACAGCAAGAACAAGTCTGTAAGCAGCAGAGTAGCTGCATTCCAATCAAACACATTGGAATGCATGAAATTAGTGAAAGAAAATGTTAACTTGTGTTGTGAATGTAGGAAGAACTATAACATTAGGCAATCAAGGCTGGTTTTACAATGGCATTAAAGAAATATGGAAAAAAAATTATAGCTATTGTTTTCTTTTTTCCAAAACAAGATGACTGAAGTGCGCTGAAATCCTCTTTAAAATCCTCTTACACTTAGACATGGTAACTTTTGTTTGTTTTCGTCCAAATATTACTTAATACTAAACAGAGGTCGTATTTCCAGTGATTATTTCCCTAAAGGGTAAAATGAAATTATTTGCAATGTAGTTGCCAAGACGATGAACGCTGCCCTAAGACCTTAATCATGGGGAAGTAATAACGTGAAGGAAACGGTCAGGTGATTTAGGTCAAATAAGCCTGACAGTCGCTGTCTCACCACAACGCCACTGACATATTACTGCAATTTTATTGTCCTGCAAAGAAAGTCATCTTTAAATAAGTTTTATGTTCTACAGCCAAGGCCAGCAGAAGAAATCACGGCTTTTACTGGAACTGGAGGCGCCTGTTTGAGGTCCATAGGAGTCAGTGTGACCTTTCTGTTATTTATAGAGTCCTGCAGGCCAGCCTAAGGCTGCATTGTTGTCTCTTGTTTGATTAGTCTACTACTGTATTAATAAGCAATGCTGGCCCGATGGAAATTTAGAAATAGACAGCTGTTTATAATTTGTCAAACAAGATTCTTATCACTTTTCCTGAAAAGGAGAAAAACACCCACTAAATGCAATCAGTGAAACTATCTGCTGAATATAAAACTTTTTGAGTTTGTAGTTTTCCTAAACCTTTACAAAAGATGATTAATCAATAAAAACAATTAATTAGCAATGACTGTGATGTCATCACCCTGATCTTTAAATAAACAAATGCCCACCACCATATTGCCAGCATTGTGTTCATTAAAGACCAGATATATTCTCCTTTCCTCTTTAACTCAAAGACAAAAAAGGAAAAAGTAAACAATGAGTCATAACCTAATGACAGAGGTCTATAATTCATGGAAGCATTTGGAGGAAAGTGTTTTGTTGCCAACGTACTCTGCACTCAATGTGCTTTCTTTATCACTTCCCGTCCCGCTCATAGACTATTACAGCCAAGCTTTGTTTACCTCCATGAACCAGTGAGGTTGTGATTTTCATCTCTGTTGCCTCTGGACTTCCTTAAAAGTTTCAGATCATCTGCCTTTTCACCATGGGCTACTGAGAAACTCTTAAACAGAAACAATAGACTGATGGAATTTTTCTCCAAATAAATTTTTTTTTTAAATTTTCAAAAGTTAAAAAAAATATATATATAACATCCCATAGAGTTAATACTAAAACAGTTCATTTGTTTATGAAATGCAACAAAACCTACTTTTGCAAACACATAATAGACTCTATTTTGAAGCTCAGGTAGTAAGAAGCTGAAAAAAAAATACCACACATGTCCCTTAATGAAGCAGCACATTTTTTTATTCCAAAATATGGATTTTAATTCATGGTTTTCAAACATTACAGGGTTTGCATCTCAAAGTGTATCAATACCTGATAAAGGGAGAATGTTATCTCAAAATTTGACACCTTGAGAAAAAAACTGAAGGGAACGGCTTGGGAAAAAATTTTAATCCCATTGATCAAAACCTTTAAGTCTGACCGCATGCTTTTGGATTAACAGGGAAAGTGCTGGACGATCTATAAAAACCTGCTTTTCCCACTGTGCGAGAGATTAAACATGTTTTGATTTGTTAAAAAAAGGGTTTTCCTGATGAAAGCTGATCTTGAGTGAGAGATGCCAAGTCTATAACCAAAGCTTACTAAAAGGTTTGGAGGTTTTAGCATTCAACAACTAGAAAATAATCATTATTATAAATAAGAAAGTGTTCGAAAGGTCTGAAAATGAAGTTTGTCAGATATCTGGCCTTGTTCTTCTGCCAGAGAACAGTTACTGAATGACGAGATCTATGAGGTGCAAACAGATTTGTGAGTTTAAAGGGATGTTTTACAGGATGGCAAATCTGTTTGAATAATTATACAATTTTTTTTACCTTATCCTAGCTGTAACTAGCTAGTAACTTCACTGCTAAGAACCTGACTACTATCCTATCTTTTTCCTTTACAACTGCTGAGTAAGTGCAGACAAAGAGGAGGCTTTTTCCCCTTCAGTAAGATAATGCATGTGCTGAAGTGGGAAATATCAGTAAAGCAAAAATCTAAAAATAAATACAGACTGTAAAGAATGATTACTATCTGGTAAAACCTGTTAAATGCTTTAAGAAATAAAAAAGTTACCTCAACTTCAAAAATATGCAATAAAGTCTCAAGACTCGTATAGAGCCCCAAATGTTACACGACTTGTAATTTTTTATAAACATCTTCTAGTGGAACTTTGTCATTTGTAAAGAAACACCATTTTTACTACTTTTAGGGCTTAAAATAAAGAAAACAAACTACCAACATTTTCTTTCATGTTTGCATTTTGTGGAAAATTATCTAAAAATAAAGTGCATAGTTTTCAACCTAATGACAAGAAAAATAAATCTAAAAAATATTACTGGTAATTTTAG
This sequence comes from Alfaro cultratus, assembly GCA_903066825.1. Lineage (NCBI taxonomy): Eukaryota > Metazoa > Chordata > Actinopteri > Cyprinodontiformes > Poeciliidae > Alfaro > Alfaro cultratus. The sequence goes on from CAEFZX010031686.1 coordinate 8,548, forward strand.
TGTCATACTGTTGTGAAAATTTTATGCAAGTATTAATTGAAAACACAAACAGAAAACCTGCTACAGCATGCATTTATTTTCACATTTATATTTAAAAACACTATTAAACATATGTGTTGTAGCATTTATTAGTCAAAGTTCTGAAGAGCCATTATGGAAGGTCCAAAGAGCCGCTTGCTGCTCTGGAACCACAGGTTGCAGTTGCTGATGTAGTTTATACAGTCAAATTTGTCTTCTTTCAGCCAGCTGACAGGCAGTATATGCAAGGTTGGGCAACACTGCACTACTCATGTAATATATTTTAAACCCTATGGAACAATATAAGGAATTTTTTTTGTACTTTTTAGGGAGACCAACTTTTAAATAGCTTCGTATTACTTGATACCAGTGGCTGGCCCATCCCTACAGCGATGTAAATATCGCTCCATTAGCACAGAAACCAGTAAGAAGCAGAAGGTTCCAAAAGATGTGGCACATAGCAAAAAAATACGAAAGGGACAATTACCACCAACAAGCAAAAATGAGCTTTATAAAAACAATTAGCAAGTGAGGATGGCATCGAGTTTGAATCTCAGTCTTCCAGCAAACTTTCAGAGTAAAAAGTCTGCAACTTTCAAACGTCAGGTTACACAAAGCCATAAAACTATTTTACAACCCTGGAGTTATCTCTACTTTATACAGAGCTGTTACTTTTTGCAGTTGTTTGAGTTTTTATTGAATGTGTTTTCACTTTCACTGATGAGGCCCTCTGGGTTATCCTGTGGAGGCAAACTGTGATACCAGCTCCAGAAAATGTGTTGTTCTATCACCCTGCTCTGGGGCTCCCACATCAAAAAACACTGGGTTGTCAAGAGGGCTTCTGTCATGTCAGGATATTTCTCATCTCTACTCTGAATCCACCTGGCAGATCTTCTATCACAGGCTGATGTGTTTGAGCTCAACTGAGAAAAGTCTTAAAGCGTTGGCCAAAAGGCCAGAGGCATATCGATGCCACATTTGTAAAACTGAGAAAACTGTTTCCAAATGCCTCTTGTGAAAAGATGACAGCTCTCACAAGAAACTAGATCAAGTGTAAAAAAAAAAAAAAAAAAGGCAATTTCAGCCTTTTATTCTGAATCTGTCTCTATTTCAAATAAGCTAATAAAAACTATGTTGTAGCAGAAAGTGTTCAGAAAGACTACAGGATAACACTATGTGAAATATGAGAGGTTTAAATATCCTTAGGAAGACATCTTACCTACTGCTGTGCAGGCGCAACTTGAGATAAGTTATATTTATGTAATTAGAGGCAGCAAGGGTGTAATATCTGGTTTCCAAATTGCTAAAAGGATTTAGAGACATGAAAGGTATTGCAAAAAATAAAAAAATAATGCATGTAGATAAGGGTCATTTCCTATCAGAGGTAAAACAACAATGTATCTGAATCTAAGAACAATCAGGATGAGGAAACAACAAACCTATAAACTGGATCTATAAAGAGGTACAAAGTAAAAATTAGGGGAAATAAAAAATTTTAAACAGAATTTTGTCACTTTTTTAATTTATTTTACTTATTTATTTTACATAAGACTCCAGCTACTGAGAAAAAACACTATTATTTAGATAAAGTCTTTTTTAATTACTACAATCACCTTACTTCCAGTTAATCTTCTAAATCTGTTTATGCTGCAATAAAGAAAACAAATTTATTACAAATATAGAGGCTGAGTGCATCGTAGCAGCAAACAATCAGTTAACGCTCATTTCAGTTCAGGCGGTATCCCGAAATATGCATATTTCTACAGTGATGTTCCAGTAACAATAAATTTGTAATATTTTTGATATTACATCCAAGCAGTCCTTTGTAACTGTGATTGTCTATAGATTGGCAGTGAAAGAATCTTTTCACAATTGTCCCATTTAATCTTTTATTATTGCAATACAGGGTGGTACTGTCATTTTGAGACCATTTTCCAAGTACCGTATTTTCAGGACTATAAGTCGCTCCGGAGTATAAGTCGCATTTTTGAGGGAAATTTATTTGATAAAATCCAACACCAAGAACAGATATGTCATCTTGAAAGGCAATAAAAATACAATAGAGGCAACAACAGGCTGAATAATTGTACGGTTTGCTAACGTTACATGACAAACAACGAACTGAGAACTTGCCTGGTATGTTAACATAACATATTAAGAGTTATTCAGATAACTATAGCATAACTAACATGCTAACAGGTTTACCAAACCATCAGTGTCACTCCAAATCACTAAACGTAATGAAATCTTCATCTTCTGTGTCGCTTGTAAACAGCTCGGCTAACTTCTTCTACCTCTCCGGAGGTAGAATAACACAGGCCTAGAGTGCCCTCTTGCGGTTTAGAGTGAAAATAACATGTGATATGATATAATAATGTGTTAATTTCCACACATAAGTCGCTCCGGAGTATAAGTCGCACCCCCGGCCAATCTATGAAAAAAACTGTGACTTATAGTCCGGAAAATACGGTACTATGTTGATAGTGGCATAATAATGCACATTTCCCTTTCAAAGACCAATAAGCTTTCATTTTATAAAGATCCCTTAACCCTGGAACTGGAAGACATTTTGACAACAAACAAAAACAATAAAACAGAAATGAAAGAAAAAAGAAACACCACAGGATTAAGTGAAGTTCCATTTCTGATTCAATATATTGTGACACTTTCAATATATAAGTATAAATGTTAAACCAGCCTTTTATCAGACTAGAAGAGTCAAGAGTCTATAGCACCTCTACAGAAGCAACAGGAAGAATTGTGAGAGGGAATGTTTGCAAGAATCTTTAAGGTATTTGTAGCAGGGTGGGAATCAGTCAATGTACAGAATATTTCAGTAGCTGCACTAAAACGAGAGAAAATCTGTCAGAATAACTTGGTCCTTTTTATTAGAAGTTTAGATGTTTTTTTTATTTTCAATAATCTCTTCATCAACTATTAAGCATCTCAAATAATTGTGATTACTAACCAAAAATAATGGTGTTTACAATGTTTTTCATAATCAAGTGGACTTCAACCAAATCTAAAATGTCAAAATAGTAACATAGTTACATGAACAAGAAACTTGAAAACAAACTGCCTCAAACCAATAATTAACACAGCAGCATAACTTGGCAAATATACAAATATGACTTGGACTGACACCTTTCTGTTGATTTATTTTAAACAGGCATATCAGGAAAACATGACTGAAGCAACATGTCTATATTGTCCCTCTTTTCAATTGTTTAATTGCATTTAAAAAATCCTTTTCTACCATGAAACTATTAACAGTTGAAACAAATATTCTGGAATATTTCCTTGTATTTAAGGCGTCATCGATTTAGGTCAAGTATGGTGAACCTTTAAAACTGACAATTAATCTACTTCTTTTCAGAGTTTACAGCTCAGTTTTGTCCAACTGCCTGTAATCGTAATCAAGTTGTTTTATGTAATAAAATATTTTTTCTTGCACATACATAAATATTCTTGCAGCTGCTTTAGACTTGTGAGATAATTATATTTCTTCGATGGAGATTTGGTTGATGTATTAAGAGCAAATATAGAGGCGGAATTGGTGTAGCAGCAATGAAAAGATTAAACAAATGGTGACCTCTATAGCCGAACAAGTACTGTAAAATTACAAGCCTGGAAACAAGTAATCAGTTCAATAACAAACCCAAACAGATGAATGACACCTGTGAAATCAAATTGCTACATGATTTTAAGAAACAAATTTATCAACGTTTATTCTCTATTTACTCTCTTTAAAAATATGTAGCATGACACCAGTGTTGGCAGTGAATCATTACCACAAACCACTATGAGGTAGAAACATGTCTCAGAGTAAATTTGAACAGTGGTTCCAAAACTTTTAAACATCTGACCCACAAAGTAAGAACGGCAGAGACTCAGGACTCACCGACTGAAACATCAGCTAAACAAGTACTGTTAATAAGCCAAGGGAACAAGGGCAATACAGAGATCCAATCCAATTGAACTGCAATACTGGTGTTGTTCATTTACGGACACCGTTTAAATCTGCCATAACAACAGATATGATAAGTGGCTGTTATCTTTGCTTCAATCGCTGGACTTGTGATTTCACAACTTGTTAGCTCCATCCCCACTATGGTAGGCTGATGCCAGCTAGATTTTTTTCTCCGTTCAAAACCTTTTATCTTAAGTTCCTGTAGAGCAAGATCCTCTAATCACACATGCTTTGTAGCTCCAAGAAAAACTGACATCTTCATTTAGTGCCTTTCATAGGGATTCCTATGCGAGATTCGGACTTTCCAAGGGAACACTTTTAACATAAACTGCTAAAACAATGAACAGATTAACATTTATCTTAACCACTTAAGCATTATGCAATATCTGCTGAACATTTCACTGAAAATAAAAACTCAATATGCAATATGTTTTAATATAAAAAACATCATTGAGGAATCCAAAAATCTGAGTGTAAAACACAACATTCATACATGATTCCGATGTCATTTAAAAGCCCTTTTCTTTCGACAATTTTTAAAAAATGTTTGCTAATATTTCTAACAAATCTAAAAATACAAAGGACCTAAAGCTCTACAACACTTCAATATATTTGAAGCCTTGTAGCGAATGTAACAGATATGTTACATTCAGAAATTCAATTAAAGCTGCCATCCACCTTTTAATCACCGGATTAGCTATTTCTGAACCCCATACCATTCCTTCAATTAAAAAAAAAAAACAATGAAGGAAAAACAGCCTTACTGCTGACAGAGGGTTGACATGAGAAGAACTTTTTAAAACAACCTAACAATCGCTTTCCTAATGTGGTCAAAATCAAATTCAGCAAAAATGAAAAATAAAAATTAAATGTGTCAGCAAATATATTTCTGACACCAGAAAAAGGTCAAAAGCAATCTAATATGTTTTCCTTTTCCAAGTCAAGTATTAAAATTGAACTGATTAATATTGATCCCTACTCACTGATATTTTACATCCTTCAAAAAGCGTCTTAATATTAAAACCTATTAAAAGAAAGCTGCTGAGTACTTATCCAGAGCATTAAATTTTTAAAAGAAAAGCAGCAGTAAACTAGCCTAATATTCTAATTTGGGTCACAAATTTGTAGAACAATTTTAAAAAGAAGATTCCCGAGTTTTAGAACGGCTGTAATTTTCTTCATTTTAACCAATTTACATGTTGTTATTAACACTCAGAAGCTTTAAAGTTCTTTTAAGTTGTTCAATAAAATACCTAATTACATTTAGAACAAAAATAAGCTCACGTGTTAGCGTTTTATCAGTCAAATTAAATTTGTGGCGATTTCAAGACCCCAACTTGGCGTTTTATGGCCAACATTGGGATCCTGATATCAACTTTGAGACTCACTGAACTGGAAGACACCGCGCTAGCTGGCTAATGCTAGCCAAGCTAAGATGTTAGCCCTCTACTTGGTCCATGTGTCTTCCTTGCTTCTCCTACTTCTCAGTCTCATTCTCTCATAAACGAAACACCGTTTCAATAACACATGCTGTTCATCAGCCAAACCAAGGGGATGAGACAGACACCTGAACACTCATGGCTGAGCTAACATTGCCGCTTTAGCCTTAGCTGCGCTACGGAGGAAAATAACACATGGTGGTAATGCAGAAGGCAACCCGCGAACATATTTCAGATTAACACACTCACCCAGAACCACCTGGAAACTCTGAAGATCACCTTCGTGTCATAGTGAGAGGAGAGTCTCTGTTATCTGGAGGAAACCGTTGCTGAAACCTGAAGCGGTCCGAGTTTAATAGAAGAATGTTTCCACAGCAGCAGAGAGCCAGCCGGAGTGGAGGAAGGTAGCCGCGCCGTGTGTTGACAGCTCAGACAGACTCAAGCTCTTTACTACAGCAGCGGCGAACTGGACTGAACTGGCTGCGTGATTGCAGGAAGTGACATATCCTGACATCACGCATAACCACGCAATCAGCGGCCGAAAGTAAATATTAGTACAGTCAAAACAGGGGGATCATTCACTCACTGTAACATGCGTTATAATGCTGGATCAAAAGGACTGTCGGAAATTATGCGTGACATTTCAACATTGCTGTTGAAATAAACTAACGAAGCTTTATTTGCGAATCTAATGCAAGTATGCGCTAAAAATAGCAATAAAACTTAGATTGTTGTCTTTTTATTTTTGTAACGCTTCTCGTTTTATGTGTAGATCAGCTCGAATCAATGCATGAAAATGAAGAACTGTACAGTGTATGAAGGATTTGTGGTTTTCAAACGTTTTACAAATAAAGATCCGAAAAGTGTGGCGTGTATTTGGGTTTTTTCTAGAACCACCTTTGGGCTAAGTCTACTAGCTTTTCACATCTAGAGACTGAACTCTTTCCTCACTCTTCTTGGTAAAATAGTTCTGTAATTATTCAATTTCAAGTAAGGATTTCTGATGGAACTTTGACTGGGCCATTCTGGATTATGCTTTGATCTAAATGTTTCACATCTAGCAGCAATACATGGTGTGGACTTGCTGGAAAGTGGTCCTCAACCTAGTCTTTCAGGATTGGTATGAATTGTGCTCCATCCAGCTTCTCACTTTTCTGGATGTGCTAAAGAAAACCAACCCTAAAGCATGATGGGGATGTTTGTGTTAAACACTAACATGTTTAACACAAACAAATATTACAGAAAAACAGAGTTCTGACTTTTTTTTTTTTTACATACTTACATGATCTTGGTATCACCTAAAATGATTTTTAAGATTTTTCATACATAAAAAGCGGTGTTGCTCTTTATCCAGTCCATCTAAATGATTACTTTGTAGAACATTCATGATGCTACCACCATCATGAATGTTTCATGGTGGTCACGTGTTTTGAGTACACTGCTAGTTCTCCACCGCACTACATACCATTTTGCAAGGAGGCAAAATGTTCAGCTTTGGTGAAGGCATTCACTTCCATATGTTTGCTATGTTTCCTACATTGCTTTTGAGAAACTTTAAACACAACTTAACGTTTTCTTTCAAAAAAGGATTGCCACTCTTCCATGAAGGTCAAATTTGTAGCCCACAACTAGCTGCCCTGTCAACAGATTCTTAGACCTCAGACGCAGATCTGCAGCTCCTCCAGAGATAATATCGTCCTCTTGGCCATTCCTCAGTTTAATGCTATTTGTCAGAAAATATCTATCATTCTCTGGTAAACCTCTTAGCCCTTCACAGGATTTTTTAGTCTAGAATACACACAAGTGGGCATTCTTTAATTAGAAGGTGATTTCTGAAGCTAATTGAATGCACTGAATTCTTTCTACACATATGAGACTAAAGGGAGCTAAATACAAATGCACCCACTTTTTCAGATTTTTACTTGTACATGTTTTTTGTGATTGCTGAACATAAAACAGCATAAATTCTTACATAAGAGATCAAGGCCAGAGACATTTTAAATGAAAATCTTCCAGAGTCACTATTTAACTTTGCATCACATTTTTATCTTCAGCGTTTTTGACCAAAGTCTTAAAGCAACTCACCATTATATAACTCTGCATTCTGAGTTATTCAGCAACAGCTAAGTATTGATTCATGAGTGCTTTGTTTCTGATTTGCTCAGGGTGGATGTTTTTCCAGGAATGGTGTGAGTTATGAACATCTTCCCAACGCCCTCCTCCTCTCCCAGCCAACGTGCAAGGTGAACAAAATGTCCGGCAGGCTCAAATGAGCTCTGCATCTTCCACGTCCTCCTCAGTTGGATGAACAGTGACGAACGGGCCAAGAAAAACAGAGAGGCCTGCTCCCCGCTGCTCCTTTGAATGTGTTAATCCAGATCCTTCTCCATTTTTTCCAAACAGAATTCCACCTTTTTTTTTTTTTGTTTTGCTTTAGCCCTGTCTCTGAGATGAGGCCCGGGGATTGAGCAATGACTACTGATTTTGATGTGGGATCTCACTCCTTTGAGATCCAATCTATGCATCTAGTTAAAATCACCCAGAAAAAAAAAAACTATTAAACTCCTAAGTAGATCTTGGATTATTTATGGACATCTAAGAATCCTCAATATGGATTTTTCACCCGGTTCACCTTCTGGGTTATGTTTTTGAGAAGAAAGAGGTTGTAGGTTACAATAGCATCTACTGCTGATATCAGCAATTACTTTGTTACGTCTAATTAGTTATTTTTCCTAATACAGATAAGTTACTGTCGGAAATGCAACAGGGAGGGGTTCTTTGTGGTTCCTAACTTTTCTCTGCTCTCTGTATTGTGTAGTTATCAACTCTTAATAAAGTCCCCATAGTTATAAATGACCAAGTATGTTGTTCTCTCATATTTTAGAAAGCCCCTGAGCCAGCAGACAGACAGAAAGGGCTGATGAATAATGGAGAGGACAAACAAGCTCTGGCCTTCCAGTCTTGTCCTTATCTGCTCTTTTCTCCAGTCCAGCCCCGATAACCCGGATGAGTAGCAAAATACAGGATGTGACCCAATAACCTTACACTGTGGTAGGGGGGAGAGATATTGTTTATTGGGGTGGTGTTTTCTGTAATCTTTCAAAGAAGATTAAAGTTCTCAGGAGCTCAAGGGTGACTGTATTTACCACTACAAATGTGTCACTGAACCATAATTAAAAATAAGGGAAATAGACCATTGAAATACATCCCTCCATTTGTAATACTTCTAATTTGGATACTTGGATCAAATTACTGAAATTCTCCTTTCCAGGATATTTTCATGTATTAAAATGAACCTGCATGTTTAGGAATGGGCCCTGTGTTTGTTTAAGAACAAACACAGTAAGATTTATAAAGTGATAGAACTTGTTTGTATCGCATCTCAAAACAGGTCATGTGAAGTTGCTTTCCAATTTGTACTGAATCATAAAACTGTCAAAGGTTGCTTTTGTTTTTAATAATTCCAAAACAATTATATCAGATGTGCTTGCACTGAAGTTCAGCTCACAGCAGAGCTGCTCTCATTTACAGAACACTGACTCTTCTGCAGGAGTCCAGCCATCAAGCAAATGCAGACACTGAAGGGTTTGCGGTTTGTTGGCCAGTCTTGGAGCGGGAACTTGTCCCCCTCCTGTGGTTCTGCTGCTGGTTTACTCCACTGCGCAATTGCAGCTTCAAAGTCCCACTGGAAAACAAAGAATTACATGAGACGGGTTGTGTTATGTAATGTTCCTCCAAGTTAAAGTGCAGCGTAATAAGTAACTGCAGTTCTTTGGTTGAACCTTTTGGCAATCGTGAGACGCTAATACAGAGTTTAGAATATCTTCTTACATAACAAGTAACAGAATAATTTTGCACCATATTGTTTCCCTTTGCCCAGGGTTTTTCAGACTTTGCCCCCAGTAAGACAGGCATTCTTGTAATCTTTTATACTGGTCTTGTTAAATACTTATTCAAGCTCCCTGAAGGTCTCCGTGCATTTTTTCCTGCTTTTTCCAATCTAATATCTGCCCATTTTCAGAGGAATATGTTTGAAATTCATTCAGGAATAATATGACTCAACCCAAATAGGCAACCCTGAGTTGTGTCTACATGCAGAGCTTTTAAGATAACCCAGTTTTATTTCAATCTTCCCCTTTTTGAAAACTTTTCCCACAAAGCTGGGAGGAAGAAACATGTTTTAGGATGTAGAAGCATTAAAAGTTTGTTTCGCCTGAACTCAGGCTGAGCCAACCTTCTGAAAAACAGACCACCATAATCCCCTATTCACCAAAATTTGCACTCAACACAATGTGCTCCAGCAAATGATGGTCTCCTGAGAACAGTCAAAGCCAGACTTATTCATTTGGTTGCCAAAGAATAAGGCATGATTCATTACTCTTGGAATCCAATGCTTTACAATGTAATCGCTGAGGTAAGACTGGAACAAAGCTGCTCAGCCATGACAACTCGTCAGGAGGCTCTCAGTTAAAAAACCCCCACAAGTTTTAGTATCATGAAACAAATGAATCTTTTATTTAAGACACATTTCTGTTTTTATATTAATACAGTCACAATAATGGTGATTTTTTTTTTGGATAAAAGGTTAGAGATTGGAAAGATAGTCAATTGTTAAGTCAGTTTTCAAGGGCAGTTTCTACTTCCACAGCATGTCTATGTTCTGCAGAGGCCTGCTAATGAGCCATCATTTGATCCAGGTTTTTTGAACGAAGGTTCGGGTGGAAAGAACACACTAACCCTCGATGGCTCAGCGCGAGCTCACTAAAACATTTGAATACAGAAGTATATCTATATCAGCTGCTGTCAGTATGTTTTGCAGAAATAAGGTTGCAAAGGTCTTGAGAAAGCACTTTGCATTTACCCAACGGGAGATGTTTTTTGTGCAATACACTATCAGAAACTTCTTCATAGACTATAATTTAGGATTAACCAGCTGGCTGAAACCTAACAGGGCTTGATTGTTTTCTAAGCCCTAACAAATATCAGCTACTGTCTTTGCTTTCTACTTAAAATCACACTTTCTTTATGTGGTTATGTTTTCATTACTTACTCCTTGTGCATTTCCACTTTATTAAGCATAGTTTAAAACAAATCTGTTTACTGACATTTCTTTCATTGAATTGCTTGGGTTGCTGTGAACATCTGGAATGAATTTCATGTCAGTGGGACAATCAAAATAAAATTTCCCCCTTTTCAACTTGTCTCCAATTGTTGAACTAGATAATATGATTATCTACACAAAAAAAAACTATAAAAAAGAATCAATTAAAGACTTGTATTCAACTAACCTGGCTGGTTTAATTAGAACGCTTGTTGGATGACTATTTTTTACAATCTCCTGCTCCTTTTATTTTTAAAGATTTGGGGAATAACATGTAATCTCATTGTGTGAAAGTGGTCACATAATTCCAGGTTAAATATATTTCAGTTAATCTCTTAAAATGAGCTGAAACCTCAACTGCTTCTGTCAAGCTTTAAATAGGGCCTTTATCATATTTCATTTAAAAAAGGTATTAGGTGAACACCTACAACATGGGAGGTCAAGTATTGTTCCCACACCGCTAAATTCCCAGCCAGCAGGCATCAGAAAAGAGACCATAAACATCTCCCAAAATAGCAGGGGGTAGCACTGGCCCCCTATAGACAAGCCAACCATTCTGCACCACTTCCTAAGCAGACAGACCCAGCCCAGTGGTGGTCTTTAATCAAAGATTCATTACAGCAGAACAATTGGACCACATAGCAGATCTCAAACAATTCCACCCATCATTGAAGCCCCCAGCCTCACTCCCGCCAAGACGCAGCACTCAGCAGAAATGTGTATGAAACATTCAAGACAATAGAAATACCAAGCTGCTGGAAGCAGCGACAGACCAGTTTATAAAGCGATAAAACATGTTGTCGCCACTTTTTTTTTTTTTTTTTTTTTTTTTTTTGAATAGGACTTAATGTTAAAGCATTGTAATGAAATTAAACAATCTCCCTCTCCACTTTATTTGCATGAGGATTAAACATTAGACACAAAGTCAAATTGAATGGAGACTTCTCCTACATTATGTCACCAAGTAAACCGCCTCTGTTAAGTTTAACCAGGAGCTGGAAGTTTTAAAGAACAGGGCTGTACTCTCTGAATGCACTTCCAGTACTTTTTATTCAGAGAGATAAGGGATTTAACATACATACATACATACATACATACATACATACATACATACATACATACATACATACATACATACATACATACATATAGTATATATACACACACACCCTCACACACACACACACACTCACCCACACACACATATTTTAACCACTGATCAGTCAAGATTCTTTTCAAGACACAATTTTATATTTTCTTCTAAATGTTTTGTCCTAAAAACAAGTAGATTTACTTGGAATCTACAGCAGTAGGCCACTAGTATTCTTCACTGGAAAATTAATCTATGTGTGTGCAGAAATGCATTAAGAACACTTAAAAATATATTATGGACAATGTTAAGACTCCCTCCATTTTTGAAAGTAAGACAAGCTAAAAACATCCAAGTTATTTGCGTTTTTCCTGTTTGGCAAAAAGCATCAACCCTCAATTGTTTGTGCTTGCCCAGTTTGCCTTTGTTTCTGGATAAACTGCCTCCTACATATTCCTGCAACAGGACAAATAAAAAAGGAGTCACTGTTTGTGGGGATCTAGCTGATATAAAAACTTGAAATTTCACTTCCTTTGCAGACTCTATGCAATTTAAAGAGAGACATGGTAAATTACATAAAAGTCAGCCATCTGACACAGGACTGGTTTCTATTGGCCATGTTGCCAATAGTTGACCCTTTGGCATAATGGTACTCTGCAGAGCACAGTTAAAATCAAAACCCTGCACTGCTCTTTTCACCACATCCATGGAGTTCCATGTTTAAACATGCTGACCAATGTCTGCTTACATTGGTCAGCATCTGACTTACTTCCCCTAAAGTCACATGTCAAAGAAACAAAGCATGAGTGATACACACCATCTCTTAGTCTCATGAGCCCCTTAAACTAATCTCTTTCTAATAAAATAAGTGACCAAAAACACTGTAAAGATGACGCAGAAGAAATCTAGCAGCACTGAAGGTAACATCTGGAAGTATAAATGAATAAAAAAATCAATCACTTTAACTCACTGTAAAGTTGTACTCAGAATTGAGTCAACACTAAAGTTTAATTGAGGTGACACAGAATCATGTGCACTCTGACAACTATTATTTTCATCCAAATTCAGCAAACATCATTTTTCCAATATACACAAGCTGTCACCACCTAGTGGTAAATTGTAAAAAGTGCATTATGTTGCCTAATATTTTAATGGTTGTGTTGTTTTTTTTATATATGATGACTTGCAAATATTTATGTCCCTTAAACATTTCACATTTGCTACATAACAGCAAAGTTCAATGTTGTTGTTTTTTTATTAATGTGACAGACAAACATAAGATGGTGTTAAACTGTGAAGCACAGAAAAGAGGTCCACAGCTTTCAAAATCTATATATATACAGTACATGTTTTACATAAAATTGAAAAATAGTCGAGGAACAGTGTCAAGAAGAAAGTCATTGTAGTAGAAGTACTGTTTGCTACAAGGCAAGCGGGGAACACCTGGGAGAAGGTGCGCTGGCCTGATGTGACCAAAACTGAAGCTTTTGGCCTGCAGTCCATGCAACAGATTATATTATGTTTGGAAATAGACTAAAGCTCAACATCACCTAACACACACTATCAAATGGGGGACACATGGTGGTGAAAGCATCATGCTGTGGGTTCAGTCAGACTTTTGTGGGTGAGATGGTTGAAGTTAAATACAGGGTCATTCGTGGAGTTTGGGGGAAACTCAGACAAAATACAGTTTGTGGTTGCAACATGAAATGTGGAAAGGTTTGAGGTGCACGTTTAATTTTGGCAGGGCACATTACTGAGTCAACAATGCACAGTGAGGGTACAAAAGGGGAAAATATCTGACCTGAACCATGTCTTAATTGTCTGCTTTGATTGGTTAGTTCAGACAAGTTATTTTTGATCCAAATTTCCACCCACCTCCAGATCAGTGCTGTCTGATGAAGAGCTATAGGATGTATCAGAGGAACAGAGATCATCAACTCTCACCATCCTGTGAGGAGGTCCGACGTCTAATCCATCTTTAGACAGAGTCACTTCTTTAAGGGACAGTAGCTGAGAAAATAAAATAAAATAAAAATCCCACAGTAAAGAAGGAATGTTGATTTAGTTTTTAGCTAAATCAACACTAAATCAGATTAGCTAAATCTGTGTTGCTATGGTTTTGAGGCTGGATCAATATAGTTTTGAGTCTGGATTATTTACATACTTTAGATGTCTGTTGACCACTGACGTCCATATATTGGCCCATCTCAGTCATCTTCTGTACATTCTTTGTCTTTGAGGAAAAGACTGAAAACTTTCATATTTAACACAATATGTGTAAAGAAAAAAAACAAATTAATGACACATGACAAAACATTAATTATCCCAACAGCAAAACATCTGAAAGAAAATGCACTGCCATGTTGGTCAAGAAATTAGTAAACGAGTGACAACAAAATACTGAAGATGAGAGTTATACCTTAATCTCATGAGAGTCATTACAAAGATCTAAATTGTTGAAAGTAAACCTAGTTTATAGACAAAATATGTATATTTTTCTTTTAAATATGATAACTATTTAAGACTTCATTTAACATGGGGTTTATTTATTCTCAACCCTTACACCAAAATCAATTAGAAACTCTGACAGCAAGAAAAAAGCCTAATTAATGTAAAATAATTAAACAAACTTACTTTTGTTTGTGCTGATGGAGGTTTTTGCTGTTGTTTCTGCTGCTTCATGACAGCAGTATGTTCAGTGTTCATGCCTAAAAGTCCCTCCATATCTGATGATAGTTTAATTGTCTTCTGCTTGGTTCCTATCTTGCACCAGTGGATCACTAAAATCTGTCATATCTGAGTTAAAAGTCAACATTTAAAACAAGCATGCAAATCCTAACACAAGGAGCAATTATAATTGTGATTTCTGTAAATGTACAAATCACAAACTGTATCCAGATGCTTGCGCAAAAGGATACAAGCAGGTCCAGAATGACACAGCCAATCGATGACAGCAGCCAAGGCATAACTCTGATAAGAAATCCGAACCGAACATCATGTAAAAGGATGGCTGCAGTGTAGAGGGCACCAGATACGGAGCACAAAAATCCAGAGACAATAAACGTCTGGGTCAAGTTCTGTCCTCTCCTCTGACAGAAACAAAAACAGTTTATAAAAGCAGCTGAGCTTTAGGAACATGGTTCTGTGACGTTCTGGTGCTGTCTCTTACTGCTCTGCAGAGTGCAGGGAACCTGGAGGTCCAGGCAATGACAGAGGCCAACAGGCCCAGGATGTAACCAAGGATTTCTTTACTGTCCTTTGGAATTATGAGAAGAATTATTAGCATTTGAGCTTCACATAAAAGGCTCCTCAGCTCCAAGGATAAAACAGTGTTTTAAATTTAAGTTACATTATTAATTTAGTTTTTGACTCAAAGAAAATAACAAATACATAATTTGTTCCCATTGCTTTACCTAGGCCTATTAAAAATACCAAACATAATCCAACAAAACACCACTTGTGCACCAAGAACGTGTTTTCCTAAGAAGTTTTCTTGGAAAACATAAACCAAGGATGGCACTTCTCTCCAAATCTGTCAGTTCTTTACTTGAGCTTTTCATTGACATTTCTTAAACAACCACAAACTTTTATGTGTTTAGTTAGGATTTTATGGAGCAGACCAACATAAATAAAAGCCCAAAATAGAAGAAAAACAATGAGTGGTTTTCCAACATGTTCAATAAATAAAATTATAAAGAATTAGTCATGCTTTTGTATTTAACCTGTACACCAACCTCACCATCATCAGGCTCCAGCTGGAGATTTGAATGGAGCTGTGCAGCAGCTTCCTTCCGCTGATGGTTCTAATCTTTATAGGTTCATCAACTCTGGACTTCAGGAACCCTCCTGCAACCACCATCAACACACCCACAGCCAGAAAATGCTGCCTCCTGCGCCTCTTCACCGTCCTCAGCCTCCGCTCTGCAGGAGAACACCAGAGAATTGTTCTTGAAGTAAAGGGAGACCGGAAACAAATTCTCCATTTATTCATTTGTGTATTTATCAGGAGGTTTACTGATAAGTTTCCTTTAAGGTTTGCCCTGCGTGAGGCCAACACTTTACACACCTGAGCCACTATGCTGCACTTTGTTTTTTGCATACTGTGAACAGGTCATATTGTTTGGAAAAGATGGAGCTTTATTTTAACTTACGAGTTTTGGAGTTCCAACACAGGAACACCGGAAGGCAGCACAAGACACAGTGCACACCATCCATTAAAGCAGCAAAAGCAGCCATAGAAATCTACAGACAGATATAATTTACATCAGGTATATTTTAAAATTATATATTTTAAAAATACATTTTAAAATGTATTTTAAAATAAAACTGTTACCTGTAGGTGAAACTGCCTAGCCAGAACTGCTCCCACAGTGCTGCACAAGTTACCCAGAAAACTGTAGAAGACTATCATGGTTTCTTCTGAATATTCTCCTCTTAATTTACACTTCCGACACACGATCCTGAAACGGTAACATTGGCTTTATTGCTATTTCTGCTTCTTTAAATCTCCGGATGGGATAGGGGATCCCGCTATACTTACAAGAGGTAGGAAAGCAGCAACAGGACAGCAGAAAGCAACGTGAGACCAGCGGGGACGCACAGATGGGCCGCGTCTGGAGACCCGCAGCTGGCGACCGAGTGAAGCCAAAAGGCACCGAGGCTGGTGAGGAAATGATGAGAGCTTCCTCTGAGCTCATCCTCAGCGGTCGAGACACCTCCATCCATTTTACCTGCAAACTTCTGCTCATTCCGCGAACTACCTAATTCATTCAACTGAGACGCTCAACAAACAGGAAGCATCAGCACTATTCTGAGGAGGGGCTTGGTTACCTGGGTCGCAGCTGTACGTTAAGGTTTTCAACCAATTACCGTAAAGCAATGACTGTAGACGAATTTATCCCGACTTTTATTGACGTATGCAAATGATACTGCATTTATCAGCATTTTTGGACACTTTACTGATTGGTTTTGCAAACAAAGTTGTAAATTAAGTTTGTTTTACAAATACAGTCGTATGCTATTTCACATACCCAGCTAAATTAAAGTCTTCCATTGTGTTTAGTTATCTAATTCAACAAGCAATATACATTAAAATAAGAAGAAAGAAATCAAATGAAGAGTTTCTGACCAAGGTTGATGCAACTTATTTATTTCAAATCAATGTTTAGATTTAAGTCTTTCAGCAAGGACAAACATCTTTTCACAACATTTTAATGAGAGCTTCTCTTCATAGAAAAACATTAAGATATTGAATACCAATTTGTGGGGCTTGACCTGGGGACATGAACTACCACTCTAGATAAAAAAGGCTGCTATCCAGAGCAATTCAACTGCTTCATAAAGACTTATATGGTTCGTAAGTTATTTTTTTTCTGAATAATTGGTGCTTCAGCTCCTATAGTCATCATTATTCAGATTGTGAATTCAGCTTTTACAATCTTAAGTTCAGAGCACCTAACCTCTTAGATCAAAACCCTCTCCACAGCCACAGATGCAACCACCCATCTACATCAGGGTTCTTTAGGATGACATACGAGCTGCTCTTCAAGACATTTAATTTAATCTGAAATAATGTGGGTTTAAAAGAGTTTAGACAATCATCATCAACCATCCAGATGCTTTGTGACCCGTCGCAGTTTCTCCTTCTTGTTTCTGTTTCCGTGTTTTTTCCAGGGCTTGCCCTCCGTTGCCTCCGACTCTGAGCTGCCTGGGCCGACTGGTCCGCTGCCTGGTTTGTAGCCCATGATGGACTTAACTCCTTTGGTGAGTGCTCGGACATTATCCTAAAAGGAAAAGTTCACCAAAGGCAAAGAGCTTTATTTCATGTTGTTTTTCAGAGAACCAGTGACGAGTACAAATAGTTGTTGCACTTATTTTACCTGATGGAAGAAGTTTTTGTCAACAAGATTTTCTATCCTTTTGATTTTCTGTGGTCTGTTTGTTACGGCAGAGACGTCCAAGCTGTCCAACGCCCTCTTCTGGAATTTGCTGTGCTGAGACTGAAAGTCTTCAGGATTAATGTGCGGAGGAGGATGGCAGAACAGGAGCTTACCCTGTGAGGAGTAAACAAAGTCAGTAAGGGAAGATTTGATCAACTTTAGAGACTAAAAGAAAAAAATAACTTTTATACACAGACTTGCTGACTGTTGGTTAAAAAGTGGAACTTAAAAAAAATTAATGAGATGTCTCCACTTTTCCATGAAGGACAGATTAATGTGGATACTCAACTTTCCAACCTGAGCTTACCATGGACTCTTGGCTGATTCAGAAATAAACTCTTTCCTTGCCCTTCCTGTCAATTTTTGTGACCAGCCATGACTTGGTAAGTTTCAGTGGAGCTATGCTTTTTTTATTTTTATTTTGAGATGACGGACTGAACAGTGATCTGTGGGATGTTCAAAACTTTGGATATTGACTTATAGCCTGACTGCTGAGCTGCCTGCTGTGCTTCTCAGTCTTCATGATGCTGTTTATTCTTTAATGTTATCAAACAAACTTGTCACAGAATAGCTGGATTTATACTATGATTCAACAAAGTGAGTTCTACTTAGTACTTAGGTGACTTCTAAAAGCACTTGGTTTCACAGTATTTAATTTAGGACTGTCAGAGTAAATAGGAGGCTTAATATAAATTCACATTATACTTGTGAAAGAGTCTAAACTCTTAAGTTCAGACTTGTGAAAGAGTCTAAACTCTTTCACAAGTATAACATTTTGAAGAAACATAAACCACATTTCTTTAATTTCACAAGTAGCAGAGAAACTTCACAATATTGCAACTTGCATGGGTAAATGTGTTACAGAATGTAGTCGTTTACTTTTACTGCTTTTAATAAAAGTCCCTAAAATTCACCAGTTAGTAAAACTTACATTGACATAATCCTTGAGGATGTACCGAGCTGATCTGGGCTGATCAGGTTGGCCGTGCGACGTCATGAAACCTCTCATATCTGTAGCAACCAGAAAGATACAACATTGTAAAATTTCTTTAAAAAATGTTCAAACAGGGAAAAGAAAGAATGTGTTGTGGTCTCACATCCATACGCCATCAGCAGCTCCTCAGAAGTGGGGGGCCTGTCAGGGTCTTCATCTTCCCGCGGTCTGATGATGTTGATGCCATACGTTCCTTCTAAAACATATCGAGGGATTGTCTGACATATGTGACAAATTCATTAAGGACTAAAGACACAGATGGCAATGGTATAATATTTTCTATAATATTCTGGAAAGGATATGAGGGAAACTGCAGGTACATGATCCCTCATCTGGTCAATGGGTAAAATCCCAGAGCAGATCATCTCCGCTTTGGTAGAAACAAACGAGGGCATCACCAGACCGGGGCAGTCACAGAGACACAGACCTGGCTCCACATACAGAGTCTGAGAGGAGGTACAAGTAGATCCACTTTAAGCTTTTTACAGCATATGAACTAAATGTAATGCCATGATTAGATTTATACCTGAAAGTGCTTAGTGTGTCCTGGTGTTGCTGAAACAGACACCTTCTTGTTTCGTAAAATAGTGTTGATGGTGGAGCTCTTTCCCACATTAGGATACCCGACCTGTCGAATCAAAAATATTCATCTATTTCACAAACTCATTATAGTACAACCTGTAGAGTTCCTAAATGAGATAAAATGAAGACTATGTCTAAATAGAAATTCAGCGTTTTACTAACCAGTCCTATTGTCAGTTGATCTTCTTTACACCTGGGTCCATTATATGACACTTTAAACATCTCTAAAAGCTCATCTTTGTGCAGCAGTCGGCTGGAGTTATGGAAGGATTCACCCGAAGAACCGGAAGTCTCTCCTTCACCTTCGTCCTCTTCCTCTTCCTCCGAGCAGGTCTGCCAGTCCTCTTCATCGACATTTACATTGTCTTGCTGCTCTTCTTCAACATCACTCTTGTCTCCTTCCTGCACTTTTTCTTCTCCCTTCGACGGTCTTTTGCTTAATTCCAAACTGTGTGGCGATCCATCTGCTTCTGGATCACTTTCTACACTTTCTGGATCATCAACTTCCATTCCCTGAGAAAAAAACACACCAGGCTACAGAGTTTAAAGGAAGCAGCAATATGAATCCACCAGTTTATCTGATACATTTATGTTGCAGCATGCTAAATGTATTCAATTATAGTTCCTCACCTTTTCTTCTGCATCCAGCCTGTTACTCTCAGCCAGAGCAGACCAAAAAACAGTCCTAACACCTTCCTTCTCGAAATACTTGGCCCAGACTTTCCTCTGCTCCCGGGTTAAAAGGTCTGCCTTGTTCACCAGAAGCATGTTCACCTTATTTTGCGACACTTCTTTCACATATAGCTCCTGTTGGGGAAGATTAGTATTTAATCCCAAACATCATAATCTAACCTTGATGTCAGAGTTCAACTGATCTTACACTCAATTTTTACACCCAACAAATTCATTTTTGGGTCAGATTTTTCATTATGTTACTTTACTTCATTGTAAGAAAAAAATTCTTAATATGTTAAGACATTTTGACAAACAGGTGAAAAGTTGTTTAGTTTCCTTTCTAACTGAATTTCTTGGGATTAAGTGGGGCCTCACCAGGTCAGGACATCTGAACAGCAGAGGATTCCTGGCATCAACAATCTGAACGACGATGTCACTGAAGGAAAACATAACCATGAACGTGACTTCATAAAGGGAAAAAATGCTTTTCAAAAGTATCCATACCTCTTAATATGAATCAGCTACAACCACAAACTACAATGTATTTTTTGGGGATTTTTGTGCGACCGGATCGGCACAAATTACTGCTTGATTAAAAAGTTGAAAAGAAATTGTGATATTATATACAAATCTAAAAAGTGTGGTGTACATGTGATATCTCTAAGTAGAGTCCAGTGAATCAAACAAAGCCAACATGTGGCAGAAGGTCAGGTAAGACCAAAAGTTTGCTTTTTTGGTTACATTAAAACACTGTGAAGCACAAAGCTTGCTCTGCACACTACCCAGAAGACACCATTCTCTCTATGTCTGTGAAGTATGGCAGCAGTGTCATGCTGTTTTGCTTAGCAGCAACAGTTAAGCTGAACAGAGTAATGGGAAGTTGAATGAAGCTTCAACTTCAACTTCAACAGGGGCCAATCCTGGATCAGAGATTCCCCTTCCTGCAGGACAACATACAGCTATAGCTGGAGTGAACTGGGTTAGATCAAAGCATATTAAGCCCTATTCACATGGGATTAGTTTCTCCAAGGGACCATATGCTACTTGTAATAATTGTGGAGATTGTCCGTGTTGTTAATCCCATGCAAATCGTCCATGTTAGTAATTGGTAAAGTAAAAATTCCACCGCAAATGACCTACTATATTCTGCTGATCTCTGAGGTCCTGTGATAATACTAACCCAATGCGAATAGACATCTCTGTGATTTGGACAGAAAGGAGAGGAATCCGAAATGTAATTAGGTGTTTTTTGTTTTCCTGGGAGCATTTTTATTTGCTTTTGGCAGAGAATGGAAGTTGCATTGAAAACCTTTTGGGTCCCGGGCCAGCAAAACTCTATCAACCCGTAAAGTATGGTATCAAAAAGAAAAGCGTCAAGACAAGGAGCAAAATCAGACGCATATGGCGGCTCGCACCATACATTGCACCGTGTGGTAAGAATAATTTCTTCTGTTTGTTGCCTTCAGTAACACAGCACATAGCCTTAGAAGTAGTTTTCAGTAGAATAAGTATAAATATCAGTCTCAGGCAAAGCTGGTAGAGGCATATCTCAATAGTGGGGCTCTGTTCCCCAATACTTTGTGGAACCGAGCCCCAATGTATTCTGTCTACTTTCTGTTTCATATATAATTCCAATAAAATACACTGAAGTTTGTGGAACACATTAGAAAAAGTTTAAGTAGTATGAATAGTTTTTCAGAGCACTGTATGCTTCATTAAAAATATATGAACTAAATTTTACCTTCTCTCAATGACTCTCCACAGCTGTCTCCAGAATTCAAGGTTCCTCTCAAATGGGGTAAGAATTAACTTCTGTTCCTCCTCCAGTCTTTGGAAAATATCACAAGATTAGATTACAACCAGGGAAGTCTGACACAAACATAACAAGGTCCAGTGTCCACAAAACCTTTGAGTTCTGTAATATTCAGTTGTTTAACATATTGCTTTACTGGTAGAGTCTAGTGTCAAGACAATTCTCTTAGAAACAAATTACTGCATACTGAGCAAGTTCTCGTCTCCACTTCAAGAAGCTGTCTTTCTCTGCCTGCTGGAGTAAATCTGGGGTGGTGCTTTCATCCCAGTGAGGACTGGAGACACACAGAGCAAAACAAAATGAAAGTTGAAAGCAAAATGTGGTCAAATATTCAGAATGGGCCAGGTATGTTCAGCTTACCGCCGAGGAATTCTGAGGAAATGTTTGTTTTCTTCGTGCAGCTTCTTTAACCTGCTTTTCTCCTCAGCTGTTAGCAGGCCTGCTCTGGCTTCAGCTGGAACAAACTTAATGTTGAGTTTCTCTGAGAAAACAGAAACAAAGAAATGAAAACAGAGAAGCTTATATTTCTTATCTTGTTTGCAGCAAATTCTTGTTTCTCAACAGAATGTTATTCGTTGCACTGAAGGCACAATTAAGAGTCAGACATACAGTTCTCTGACAAGAACTGTATGTGTGAACTGAGTTGTGTTATACCTGCAACAAACTCTGTTCCTGCCAGTTCAGCTGTGGCGAGGAAGTCATCCATAGAGCTCTGCTCTGTCACTGACTGCAGGTTCAAACGACCCCAGTCGTAGCCATCATTCAGTTCACTGGTGTGTAGCTGGAAATGTGGGACAAAACTTTAATTCCAAACCTGACACAGCTTACATACTGTTCAACTCCAGTAAATCTCACTAATTTGCTGTCCTATACTCTTATACATCTATTTCCACCGATATATGTTGCTAACTGCGATCATGTCTTACCCATGAGTCGCCCCTCTTGTTTCCCCTGCTCGCTTGCAGTCTCTCCTTCATCAGAGCTCTGCCGAGTCCAGCTCCTCCTCCCGCTTTCTTCTTCCCCATAACAATGTCTGGAAACGTCCACACCGCAAAATACCGTAGAAATATAAAACCTAAGTAGAGGGGAAATAAGTTGTCTCCGTCACTAATATCTGTGACACATGTGGACTGCCTTGTTGTCCTGAGATGTGGAAGTGGAACCAACCAACTGAGTTACACTTCCGGTATTTACTTCCAAGCAACGGAAAATATTCCCAGTAAATTTTGTTTTAAAAAATAATTTTATTAGAAACTATACACATTTTAAAAGATTTTAATATGACTTAATAAATAATTTTGTCTTTGGAATACTTAATAAAGTGGTTCTTTCCGATGAGGTGTCCAGCTCTTAAATGTGCTCTGAAGAAACGGGAACTAAAATGATTATAGTTCCAACTGTACATCAAGCAAAAAGAAGGAAAAAAAGCCATATAAAAAAGATCCAATGTTGATCATATAGATATAAAATAATTTTTGGCATATGAGCCTTTGAATAAGATTTGGATTATTATTTTCCGTGAAAACACTCACACACAAGATCAGCAAACACTGTTCAAGGTAGAACCACTAGATGGAAGCATAAACCAGCGCAGTAGGCCTCTTTGTCGAGAATTGTTTTCAGAATGTACCTGATTAGCTGGTACTTAAAAAGGGTAATTGGCTTTCTTTAATTTATAGCTCATATTTTTTTCCTACTTAGTCCTTCAGGCACGTCCCGTAAAATATGCCTTTAAGTCTCAAAAGTATATTTTCATTTAGGAGAACAAGAGTCTGGTTCTGCACAAGTGCTATATTTTACATATTGACAGAGCATTTACTTTGTAGCATAAAATGAGGGAAGTTAATGCTTATCTTCAACTTCAAACGTAAACGTTTTCTTCATAAAATTAAGTTTTATCATTATGTTGTTTTTTTTTTGTTTGTTTTTTTTTGTTATATCTCTGAATACTTCACAATCTGTCTGAAAATAGAATTATTAATATATTGCCGAACCAGGTTTTGTCATTGCTTGGGACATTTCACCTTTCTGAATAGAGTAAATGAGAAGATCATCAAAAACATAATTTATTTCCAGCATAAATTTCAACAAGTGAAACAATATACAAGTTCATTATACGCACAATGATACATTTGATACATCTATTTTTGCCATTTTTAAAATCATGACTTAGTTATTGAAAACTTTATTCAGTTTGAGGAAAAATTTAATTGTACGGCATTCCAGGTAAAATTGAAATTTTCAAAGATTTTATGTGTTTTTCTTGTGTCTGAATTGGTTATTTTGAAAAAAACAAAAAACGAAAAACAACGTTACTTATTTTAACAGATTTTGTATTTTATTCTATAAAACAGTAGAATTTACACATAGTCACCTTTTTGTGTCTGATATACTTTTAAATAAATAAATAAGATGTTATGATGAAGTTCCTCAGTGCAGTACTAACCTTTCTGTCATACACTTTTTGACTCTGGAGTCATCTTTGAATGATGTTTTTAATGAATTACGTTTCACGTTCTTACTTTCACTTCAACAAAATTGAAGTGAAACTACTTAAAATCATTTAATGTAATGTCAATTGTTTTGGTAGAAACTGTATTTTCTGTTTTCACAATTATCAAAACTAAATGAATGCAAAAGGGCGAAATCTTGTTTTCTTTCTACCTCAATATAAAGATTTGTTGAACTATGACCTGCATATTCTTGTCAAGAATTTTTAAACTCAGTTTTTAGACGCCCTGGGAATGAACAT
Organism: Alfaro cultratus; assembly: GCA_903066825.1. Classification (NCBI taxonomy): domain Eukaryota; kingdom Metazoa; phylum Chordata; class Actinopteri; order Cyprinodontiformes; family Poeciliidae; genus Alfaro; species Alfaro cultratus. Next base: position 32,924 of record CAEFZX010031686.1, read on the forward strand.
CATTAAAATGGTCCAGTCCCCCCCTACCCTCATGCTGTAATGGTCTGTCCCTGTATATAACAGATGAATCCGCTCTCTGCACAGCATATGTTCTCTGCAGTGAGCATTTTCAGCGTTGCGCAGATAATGGACAGGGCCTCTTCGGGTGATGGTCAGATAAAGTACGTTGTATTTGCGCTCAGCACTCCTAGAGTTGCTCATACATACCCTGATAGGCTCCCCAAACGCTTCTAGGATTTTAGTAGTAACTTCAAGTTTTTTTTTTTTCTTTCTCCCTCAGTGTTGCTGTTGAACGGGAACAGCGGTAAAATGCTGCCGTGGAAGAAGAACAAGTTCGATCTGATCGAGGAAGACAAGCAGTCCAAGCAGAAGGGCTATGCGGTGAGCCTCAACTACTCCGCGCTCACCTCCTTCGCCAAGTCCTGCCCCGAGAGCGCTCTCAACCGGGTGGGCAGCATGTTCAAGTCCAAGCGGAAAAAGGTGAAGATCACCAGCGAGGACCCCACGTACACGGTGCTGTATCTGGGCAACGCCACCACCATCCAGTCGAAGGGGGACGGCTGCACGGACATGGCGGTGAGCAAGATCTGGGGCAAGAGCGAGATGGGCAAGAACGGCACCAAGATGCGGCTGACCGTCAGTTCGCAGGGAATCCGGATGGTGCATGTGGACGATAAAGCCAAGAGGCCGGGACACCTGTACCTGCTGCACCGCATCACCTACTGCGTGGCGGACCCTCGGCTCCCCAAGATCTTCGCGTGGATTTACAGGCACGAGATGAAGCACAAAGCGGTGATGCTGCGCTGCCACGCCGTGCTGGTGTCCAAGCCGGAGAAAGCGAAGGCCATGGCACTGCTGCTGTACCAGACCTCCGCCACGGCTCTGGCGGAGTTCAAGAGACTGAAGCGAAGGGATGACGCCCGGCACCAGCAGCAGCAGCTCATCGGGGACCAGACCATCCCGCTGGTCCCGCTCAGGAAACTGCTCAACGGACAGTGTTACTACAAGCCCCCGGTGGAGCGCAGCCGGAGTGCGCCCAAGCTGGGCTCCATTACCGAGGATCTGGTGGGAGAGGAAGAGGAGGAGAAAGCGATGCACTTCGAGTGTGAAGACATTTTAGACTCGGACTGTGTCAACGAAAAACACGAGTTAACTCAGATCATTAATGACTTGGGGGAGATGAGCATAGGGAACGACGTGCAGACTCTAAAGGCTGACCTCAGGGTCACCAGACTTCTCTCTGGGGAGAGCACAGGGAGCGAGTCCTCTATAGAAAGCAGCCAGGAGCTCAACGGGCTCAGCAACGGGCTGGGGGAGGTCAAGGTGCTGGAAGTAGCCTGAATGACTATTGTCTGTGCCTCCCTGTGGCTTTGTTTTTCTGAGCCATATTTTCTCCTTGAGCAACATTTGTAGAGATGCACCAATCAGGCCTCTACCAGATTCCAGATTTGACCAGTTCAGATTTTTCTGAGGGAAAAAAAGTGCTGCAGGTTCTAACAGATAATAATGGGAATTAAATAATTATTTGCATTATTATATTACTCTCTCACTCATGTTCATTAAAGTATGATGTTGCTTGATGCCTTCATATGGAGTGAGAGTTTATGGCTTTAAGCTGCTGTTTGCCTGCATATAATTTATGATTCCAATCAAAGGATGGATTGGTGCATCTCTAAACATTTGTGCTCTTTGTTGGGGAGCTTTTGTCTGATATGTGCCTCTACAACCAAAGGAGAGAAGCTCACTGTATTTTTTGGAACTACTGCCACACACAAACTCCAAATCAAACTACTGAGTGACACTTTAAGATGTTATAAACACAGAAACAGTGGGAAAATGCATGCACACCTGAGAGATGACCCCTAGTGTGTCTGAGGACGTCTGCACTAAATCATCCTCTTTTGTTTTAGAGGATTTCTTGTTGCAGCTGGCTTTTGTTCACTTAAGGTTTATTTCTCACTTGAAACATTGTGATCCAAAAATTCTGCATTCCATTTTTTCCATTTTCAGTGTGGGTCTGAATAAGTCCCCCCTCGTTTTCCTGTCAGGGCGCTTCTGTGACATCCTGCTTTATTTTTGCACTGTTGTACATGTACATAATGTGTGCCGGTATTTTGTCTCTGACATAAATGTCATATCTTTGCTGTGCAAAAGAGGAAAGAAACATTTATGTACTAAGTTGTAAATTATGTTTTAGCTATTAAAAAAAATTGTATTTTTAAAAAAAATATATGAAATGTGGTTTGATATGTGAACCTCATGGAATTCTCAATAAAAAAGAAAACATAAACCTTCTGCATCCAATCTTTTTGTCATATTTGTATAAATATGAACGAGGACCTGCAAGAGCTTTGAGATCAGGTTTCCTCTGAGGAATAATTATGTAAAGAGCAAAATGCCATTTCTCTCTGGTATTTGTCAGGATTGCAAATGTGCAGTTCAGTTAAAAGGCTTCAATAAATCTTTATCATTTCTAGGCAATTGGCATCCAGGGAGGAGGATGGATAACATTTAGCTAAGCTTCAGGCTTAATGACCGTCTGGTCATTCAACCAGCCTCAGAGCAAGCAGGCCACACACAAGGACGTCAGCACAATCTCAGATTGCCAGAGCATCACAAGGATCTGCTAATATCAAACCAGGTGTGACCTCCCAGGTTGTCTTTAGCAGTTTAAACCCACATCTTGCAAGGCGGATTGGACTGAATAATTCACCTTTCATTCGTAAGTCTGTGGTTGTTGATGTGTCGTCTGTTGCTATGACTACACAAAAAAATCACCGCTGAAAATGGAAATGCCGACCATAAAATATGAGCTCAGTTCCCTTTATGGGATATCACAACATTGCGTTGATGTGTGATATAACCACAGAGTTGCATTTCACACCACCTCGTGAGACCTTTGGTCAGAGGAGGCGTGACTCTGCGACTTCTCCTGAAGCTCTAAATGTGGACGAGCATTCTGTAGTTCTTCGGACTTAATCTTTAACTGCTGATGCTCTGTTCACATTAGTGTTGCAACTCTGTGAATGATATGACAGCTCTTATTACCAAATTAAGTGGCAACATAATTACCTTTTCATTATTTGTCACAGTAGAATCAGCCACTTCCATTCATTTTATTATGGGTTTTATGAGATACAGTACAGACCAAAAGTTTGGACACACCCGGTCATTCAAATGGTTGTCTTTATTTTCATGACTATGAAAATTGTAGATTAGATTGTAGAAAAACCTGACAGGGCACACCTGTGAAGTGAAAACCATTTCAGGTGACTACCTCTTGAAGCTCATCAAGAGAATGCAGAGTGTGTGCAAAGCAGTAATCACAGCAAAAGGTTGCTACTTTG